>CAUYQG010154499.1:0-11723 GCA_963574415.1 Tarsius wallacei
TAGCGCGCGCCTGTAGTTCCAGCTACTTGGAAGGCTGAGGCGGAAGGATCGCCGGAGCCCAGCAGGTTGAGGCTGCGGTGGCCGGGAGCGGCCACTGCACTCCAGTCTGGGCGACAGAGTGAGACTCCAACTCAAAAAAAATAAAATAAAATAAAATAAAACACACTGATCAACAATAAAAATTTGTAATTGCAACTCTGAAACAATTTGACTGTATATTTATAGGATGTACAACAAGAAGAGATCACAAAAAATTGCTACAATATAAATCTTACTCATATGGCATTTTTTATAGCCAATGTTGTTATTCAAATTCTTACTTTGAATTTATTTTTGTTGACTGATAAAACAATAAAATATTGTATTAATTTTGGTCATGACTTCCATGAGAGAAATAATGAGTTAGTGTAATTTTTAAGGCTACCATACTCTTCATAGCTACAGTGGAGTAAGTTTTGCTGCTCTCAAGTATTACGTGGGAAAATAATACGACGTATTTTTTAAACTTTTAAAAAATTAGTCTCAACCTCCCCAAACAATACCAAATGATCAAGAATGCTATTTTCTCTTCTTCACCCAATGTGTTACATAGAACCCTAAGAAAGGATGACTGTGGTTAGGGGAATCAAAAGAGTGTCCAAATGAAAAGTCTGCTAATCTGGAATATAGCTAATCTGTGACTTTCATGCCGGCAGGAAATTCAGAGAATAAAGGGCTCCTAATGTAAAAAAAAAAAAAAAAGAGAGAAACCAGAAGACAAGTAACAAAGCCAAATAACCAACTTGGCAAGAAAGCTGAATTATGGCCAGAATATAAAACATGAGCGTTCTTAGTGATGGGAGAAAAGTCAGTAAAAGAAGAAACCATACTAGTTCCAAGTTGTAGGCTAGATGTAAAAATTGGACCCAAATAACATACCACCTCAGTAGAATTCTGTAATGGTCAAAATTAAGAAAAATTCACGTTTCAATTGTAACAGATTATGATCATCATGGAAATAAAAAGCAAAGTTACTATGACTAGGTATGAGTAGAAGAGAAGAAAGTAGAAGAGTAATGACAGCAAGTGATCCAAACAGCAGAAAATAACTATTTTTACTTTATAATTAAATGCATAATATGCAAATTATTTCAGTCTTATAGCAGAGTTTAAAACAATAGTGAATATTTCTTCATTATTGTAGCTAAATCATAAAAGTAAATGCATACAAAGTAAAAGATTCAAAATTTTAATAATTCATCCAATTTTAATTAATATTACCAAACTCACTATCTTAAGGGGAAAATGACACTGATCCCTCTTGCCACATCCACATCATGCCCCCTCAATTGGACCTAATTAGTCTATTATAAGTCCTTTGAATTTGCTAGCTTCTGTCACAAGACCTTCATATATGTTGCTTCCTCAATCTGGAATGCTCTCTCCTCCAGTTTCAGATCTTTGTTTGGGTGAAAAAGTTGCTTTTCATTCAATTCCTCTTCCCCGAGAAAGTCTTTTTTTGATCTCCTGCCTAGGTCAAATCCATCTGTCTTAGGTTCTCATTATACCCCTCCTTTTTAGCTCATCTCTGTCCCAATTTTTTATTTGTTAGTAGTTCTCTCCTGTCCTGAGGTTCTATGTTACAATACCAAACATCATGTTTTCTCATCTGTTTTTGCTCAGAATTGCATCTGGGTGTGTTTCATGATACCCAAACCAGAGTAAGCAATCAATATGTTTTGAGAGAGAGAGAGAGAGCCAAGCAAGCATTGTCCATTATTTTGAAGGAATAAATGTATAAGGAGTGGAATCTAGGTTTCTAGCACTATTTATTACTGCGTTTCTACAATTCTTTTAGGAAATAATCTTCTTCTCCCTTTTCTTATTATAAGTTTACATTTCATCTCCCTCCCTTCCACCCTTTCTCATTCTTTATTGAATCTATTTGCAAAATACCAGGAAGGACATTTCTGAGCCAGGGTTCCAACTCTTTTGATATATTATCATTCCAACTTTCAACCAACTTTCAAAGCCCATTCGCTCCTGGTTGATGCCCTGGCTTCATATAACCCATGGGGCAAGAATGAGAAAGCACGCAATCAAATAAATAACACTGAACTCTTTAAAAAGTTGTTCACATTCACTTTAGATCTCAAAGTTTCCATGATATGCCTATCACACCTGCAAGAAAATCAGTTGTCCTGACCAAACTCTTGAGAGCAGCTAAATGCAAACAATATAGTAAAGTCACTGCAATGTTGAAGATAATAAACATTTTATAATTCTTTTGTTATTAGGAATGGATGACATTCTGTCTTAATAACAAAATATTTCATCATTTCTTTATTTAAAAGAAATGGTGCAATATTGGATATTTACCAGGCAGAAGGAAGTAAGAAAGAGGAAGAACAAAAGGTATCTGTAGATAAAGCCTCCAGGAAATTTTTAGTTACATCACAGAGGCCATCTCAAAGCTACAAGACTGGCTGGGAAATGTTGTCACAAATAAAATTGGGTTTCCATAGTGAAGAAAAAGAGGAGATGGCACCCTGCAGACTCTGTCTTCCATGTTTTGTTTAATTCTTACAACAGAATTAAACAATAAAAAGTCTATGACTGTAAATCCATCCACTATCTTATACCTCCCATTTCCAAATTGAGAAATGAATTTCCAAAGGGTAAGCATCAACTTCCTAACACTAACCTCAGCTGTCTTCCTGCCAAGTTGCAGTAATTGGAAGGCTTCCTGGAATGTTTTCTTTTCCCTTTTGTATACTGATGAGGAGTACATTTATGTACAGGAGATAACTGATGATTCTCTGTATTCTCATTTTAAAATTAGATCCAACTCAATGACACCTGAAAAGTATTCATAGAAGTTTGGGCTTTAACATGAGGAGGTTCCCTTATATTAACTATTTGTGTCCTCCCAAAATTCCTAAGTTCACACCCCAGTGTGATGGTACTTGGAGGTAGGACTTATGGGAGATGATTAGGTCATGAATTCAAGGCTGTCATTACTGGGTTTAGTGTCATAAAAGGGATCCCAGAGAGCTCCCACACCAGGTGAGAACACAGTGAGAAAATTACCATGTATGAACCAGAGAGTTCATATATTTTGGAAACACATAACATGTTGGTCTCATACGTTCACAGCTAGAGAACAAATTGCCTTGGGACACCTGGACTACAGTGATAAAGATGGGTCTTATGTACATAATGAAGAACGTATATATAGAATTTCCTTACAGAAAGAATTAAGAGTGACTCAAGACTCTGTATAGAGAAAACATTACTCAAAAAAGTGAAATTAAAGAAGAAGAGGATGTTTTAATGAGATGAGAAAGGGGTGAAAGGATAGAAAAAGAGAGGTTGAGTGGATGATTTATTCATATGAAACCTAAGTCTACAATAGGCTTCAAAGTACAATTGACCTTGAGCTACCTAAGTTTGAACTATCTGGATCCACTTACACATATATATTCTAAAAATAAATATGTTGGAATCTTTTTGGATATTTGTCACGATTTGAAAAAAAAAACCAGACAAGCTGCATAGCCTAAAAACGCTGAAAAAATGAAAGTTAAGAATGTCATGAATGCACAAATACTGTGCATGTAGAAACTGGTCTATTCTATCATTGGCTATCATAAAATATACTCAAATCTATAAAAAATTAAAATTCATCAAAACTTGTGCAGAGTATACAGTGCCATTTGCAGTAAGAGAAGTGCAACCAAATTTAAAATACAGTATTAAACCATGACTGCATAAAATTAACTGTAATATATACTGTGCTACCATAATAATTTCATAGCTACCTCCTGTTGCTATTGTGATGAGCTCAAGTGCTGTGAGCATCCACTTAAAATGTCATGTGATGCTAATTATCTTTGCATGAGCAGTTCATCTCTCCAGTAAAATGCATACCACAGTAAAGAAGGATCTCTAGTAGTTTGTAGGTATTTTCCATCACCTTTAGTGCAATACTGTCAACGTTGAATGACACCATGGGATTCATACGAAATGCCACCTAGTGATATTAGTAGTGCTCCCCAAAAGCAGAGAAAAGTCATGACATTATAAAAAAAGTGTTGATTTGCTTGATATGTACCATAAACTGAAGCCCACAGCTGTGGCTGCCTGCCTTTTCAGATGTGGTTCATCTTGTAAATAGATAATGTAAACTTAGGGTATCAATAAATATGGTATTATAAATGTATTTTCTCCTCCTTATGGTTTCCTCAATAACATTTTCCTTTCTCTACTTTATTGAAGGAGTACAGCACATAATACATATAACATACAAAATATGTGTTAATCTGATATGTTATTGGTAAGGCAACAGTAGGCTACCACCAGTTATGTTTTTGAAGAGTCAAACGTTATATGTACATTTGACTGCACAGGGGTCTGTGTCCTTAACCCTCATGTTGTTCAAGGGTCAGTTGCAACAATCATAATCAATAATTCAAGAATCCTTTCTAAAATTTCAACAGATAGGTGAAAACAAAAATAGGCTCAATAATAGCAGAAATGACCTAAGAATATGGGCAATCCTGATAGTTCTAAGACTTGTTTTTGTAAATTATAATTAAATTGCAACCAGACCACTTACAGATTTGCTCCGTGTCAAAATATGTTCTTTAAAAATTTATACAATTAGCTGGGCTCGGTGGCTCAGCCTGTAATCCCGTGCTTTGGGAGGCTGAGGTGAGTGGATTGCCTGAGCCTGCAGGTTCGAGACCCGCCTGGGCAACTTGGCGAGACCTCATCTCTACAATAAATCAAAAATTAGCCAGACATGGTAGCAAGCGCCTGTAGTTCCAGCTACTTGGAAGGCTGAGGTGGAAGGATCGCCGGAGCCCAGGTCGAGGCTGCGGTGGCCAGGAGTGGCCACTGCACTCCAGTCTGGGCGACAGAGTGAGACTCCAACTCAAAAAAAAAACAAAAAACTTTATACAATTAAATCTAACCACAAAGCAAAGGTATTATGAAGAGTCCCAGATGTGAATACTATGTCCAACTTTTCCGAAAAATATTGAATAATTATATAGTATGATCACTTGCTAATATACCTGTTTGGGAGTGTGGATTTTTATACTGCATTTCCCCAAAGTGGAACACACTGTTTATTAAATAAATAAATAACACTAAGCATCTTAGTCAATATCTCAAAATTATATTATTCCAATATATCTGAACAAGCACTGGCCAAAGATGGATGATTTTCTAACTTTTGAAGATAATGTTTTTCTTTGCTCAAAAGAAAACAGAAAAAGTTAGCAATGGTTTTTTTAAACAGAAATAATTTAAAATGTACAGCCAGAAGCTTTTAATAAATCTAAACAAGTACAGTGTCAAGCAAAAGGTTAACATATACCTCTGTGAAGACCTCTGTTTGACTGGTCCTTGAATGTTTTGTGGTTAGGTAATACCTTATTATATAAACTATATATTGAGCTTTATGCCTTATAATTATGCTAAGTGTTATTTGTCAAAGTTTCTTCAACTTAATTTGGAATTTTGCTTCCTCAGCTGGCAGTAATTAGACTCAAAGACCACCAGAAATAATTCTTCAGTCCCTTTAGGGATCCATAAGCTTGTTATAAACACTTAAGCAAGCTTGCAGGAACATTATACTCCGATAATAAACAAGGCCAGAGGGAAGGTTATTCTTTTCCATTAAAATAAAAAATTCCGCTCATAAATGATTCAAAAGCCAAAAGAGAAATGATAATTCTATCAACATATGCAACTTTATCTGAAATCAGAGTCAACCTATGCAGAATTTGAACTTTGAAAGTAACAGCTCTCACAAATTAAGGACTACCCCTTTCCCAGTCAGGACATTCATCTAACAAAGCACTTTCCAAAGGAGCAACCACAAACATTTCTGGCTTCAGTTGTTAATCTCCCATGAAAAACTATTTCCATACTATTTTTAACTTGTATATGGCAATGATTATCTGTTTATCTCTGAAGCATGAAAACTCTTACATTGCCCCGTATAATGTACGTATGTACTATTTTCCCTTCCATGTCCTTGGCAGATGAAAGAGTCACATCTTCCACCCAGGAACAAAAGTAAAGCAGCATATTGCTTTCTTCTTCAATTGGCTCCTTTCTGTCTCCCAAATCCTCACACTATTGAAACTATTTCTCAACAGCTTTTCAATTTTACCTTCTGAGACAAAAAATGCAATTGTGTAATATTTGAAACCAGTAAATACTTTAAACCAATAAAATGGAAAATGAAGTTCATATTTCACCTTGGCCACATAAATATAAAATTATTAAAATTAAATATTTAACTTTTTAAGTATTGAATATTTTACTATAAATTAGAAATTGATATTTTAAAAGTAGAGAAATCCATTTAAGATATTTAAATATAGATCTGAACTAAGATTTCTTATATGCTTTTTATCAAGTGTTTTTTTTTTTAAGGTTGGAAAATATAGTTTAATTAGAAAGTAAATGAGAGAGAGAGAGAGAGAAGATAGAAGATTCACTTCCCCACGGTGGTGTGGGGGGCAAAACTTAGGAAAACATGGCCTGGCCATAGCTCAAAGAACACATGGCCAGACCATAGCTTAGCAAGGCAATGGTCTATCACGTGTTTTAAATTAACTTATTTAATATACTTAATTAACCATATGATATGAATATTGTTTTAGCTTTACAGATGAGAAAAATAAACTTCACAAAGATTAAATAGCTCATCCAAGCTTATAAAGGAAATAAGTGATTGTCCTCAGTATTAAATTCAGTTCCATCTGAATTCAAAAATAATATTATTTTTGTGACTCTATGTTCCATCCTTTTTGAAGTTCAGAAAGGACCCAATTACAAATTAGACTGACTTCAAATAAATAGATCCTAAAACAGAGCTACAAATTAACACAAACAACTGCTAAACATCACATGGTCCTTATTCTTAAGGAACTCACAGTTTGTGTTGGAGAAGAATATTTTTATTCCCATAGTGTCTTTTAGAGCTGTCTCCATTATGTTAAGTATGCAAATATAAGCCCTTCACTGAGAAGGTTTCATGAAGAAAGTAGGTGTCCATTATTTATTGGGGTGAGGTGAGAGTAGTAAGAAGTTTATACACACACACACACACACACACACACACTTCATACATGTAGATATCTTAATAAAAAATACATATCTTTTAAAATTTGTGTCAAGACTATGATCTCTAAAACTGTTACTTATATCTGTGAGCTTTGAGCTCTATTAAGTGGGGCCGAGTTTAAATCCACTAAGATAATTGTTTAAAACTATATGTAAACAACAAAATCAAGTAATAGTTCATAATGTGAAACAGAGATGTTCAACTTTAGTGATCTAATATTTCAGTCTTTTTGGTGTTGTTAACACTGTGTTATGGTCTCAATGTTTGTGTCCCCCCTAATTCATGTGTTGAAATCTTAAGTCCCAAGGTGATACTCTTAAGAGGTGAGGCTTTTGGGAAGCGAAGAGTCCTGATTAAAGAGGTCACAGAGAGCTGTCTTGCCCATCCATCATGTGAGGACACAGGCAAAAGGCACAGTCTATGAACCAGAAAGCAGGTCCTCACCAGACCCTGACTATAGATAGGAGTGGTTGATCTTGAACTTCCCTGCCTTCAGAGTTACAAGCAATAAATTTCTGTTGTTTACAAGCTACCCAGTTTATGATGTTTTGTTATAGCAGCCCAAACAGACTATGACACCCAGGGAAGCAAGTAGAATGAACGGATAAAAAGAGATTTTTTGCTCTTTATTTGATATACTTCTATATTTTAAAAATTGTTTTCTAAAAGGCATGGGTTCATGTATTGACTTAATTTTTTTTAATGGTAATAGTACCAAAGACACAAAACATTCAAAACTAAACAAAGAGAGCTGAATTCTAGAGATAGTTACACAAAATATCCCTTTATTAGCATATAATTAAGAATGCTATATAATATTTAAATTGATTTTCAATCACCTTATCCCAATAAGAGGTTTAATTTTCCTTTCAACTAGACTGACTCTACATTTGAGTATTTCATTAGACTATCCATTGTTTTGGTGGTTCTATTTTTTCCTATAAGCGTTTCATAAAGAAAAGTATCTTGGGAATGAGTTTAATAAATAATTCTGCACCAGTTTTAAAGATATCTATGATCTTTGCTTTTTTATTATCACATTGTATGCAATATATAAACAGTCCATGATGAATTATATAATAAACACTTGCAAGTATAATCTTATACAAAAATATGAACATTGACTATTCATTAAACTAGTAATGCTTTATTAAAGCCTAAGAAAATATCCTATAAAAAAGATTTTACAAAGCACACTTTATTCATTTTTGAAGTGACAAAAAAGATATAACATAAATATGAAGACAGCAATAAAACCAGCATGTGTGAAAATCAACAAAGTTAATAGATCATAAACTATGTGAACCATTCATAAATATCTGACTGAAGGCTTTATTGTTAAAGATATTTATGTGAAAATACGATCATCATTTTTAAGGAATGTCTGCTATTTACTTACCACCTATGGTAATAATCTCTCAGGTAAAACAAATCATTTACAACTGAAATACCTATAATACCTCAAGAAAAAGATTTGTCTATGCAAGGTTAGCACTGGCAAGGGCTACATCTTGGGGCAAAAGGGAAACGTTAAAACTACCTTTGAGTAGAGCCAGAGAAATACAGAAAATAAATTGGAAGTACCTCCAACCACTATTAATTAAGACTATTTTAGAATCATTTGAGAGCTTTTAAGTGAACATCCCAGGGTTTACAAATTATTAATATATTGAAAGTTAACACTGCATTAACCTGTGTTACATGTTTATCTCCTATTAAAGAGGTATGAGCTTATTATGACTCAATACTACATAAGAATCAAAATTTAAACAGCAGGAAAAATGCAATTTGTTGACCTTGATATGCTTTTGTCATTATATAAAACACATCTATATCTCATGAAATCGTTAAAAAATAAATGGTATTTTTTTAGATTAGAAAATATAGTTTATTTAAAGTAAAATAGTGAGAGAAAGAAAGAGAAGATTCACCTCCGCAAGGTTGGGGAGGGGGCCAAAGTCAGGAAGCAAGGTGACAGCCATAGCTCAAAGAGCACATGGCCACACCAGAGTCTAGCAAGTCAGTGGACTATGTTATATATTTTTTAAAATTATCTTGTACTTTTACCAGTTGTAGGGAGTAAGAAGTACTAGTCAACATTTATGGTAACATTTTAAAGGGTCTTTTGCCTTCTTTATGAGCTCACTTGAGTTGTGAAGTCTATTAATTGAGAAGAGGCAGTGTGACCTATATGAAAGAATACAATGAGGAGAAAATAGCAGTCTAGTCAGAATTCTTGAGATTTAAGAACATTGTGACCTTGGGTAATTCATTAAGCTTCTCGAATTTTTTTTTCTTTGTAAAACAGAGACAACAATCTTGACCTGTCCACTCCTAAACTTGTCTGTTCATGCCAGAATTTTTCTAAGGCTTAAATGAGAAGTCTGAGAAAGTCCTGATGAAATTAATTCTCATACACATTTTATGACTAATTCTCTTGACTACTTAGCATGAAAAGATAAATTACAACCCTTTATATCATGAGGTTTTTATGACTAAAGGGTGTTCATACTAAAATAATTTAAGATAGAAATATTACATAGAAATCAGAATTTTTTTTCTCTTTCAACTAGCTGTGCTTGTTTTTGGATCTCTGGTGCATAGCCTATAGAAAGCTCTTAACAAAAACTGATCAATAAAAAAAGGAAGAGAAATATAGTTTTTGTGTTACCCAGACTGAAATCCATCATATGACTTGAGAGTTAATTCAGTTTCAATATTCCCAACTTAGATACTTTGAATTATTTTCTATTTTGGCATTCAAAGACTAGTCATCTAGACTTCCTTGTTTTCCCAGGGCAAATAGTCTGCTACAAGATGCAGAGAAGTGCCATGTTTGACAAAGTGTCTGGTTAGCAATGCTTTTCACGGACACAATTACATTTAAGATTACTGTTATCTCACCACCATTAAGATTTTTGTCTTAAAAAAGTAAAGAAGAATTATTGCTTTGGATTAAATATGCTGAAAGGATTATTATACAGGCTAGAGCAAAAAAGTGAAAATGTAGTTACCATGTTTATATTATTCATTCATTAACCTTTTTTTTTTTTAGTCAGAGTCTCACTCTGTCACACAGGCTAGAGTGCAGTGGTATGATCACAATGATCACAGCTCATGGCCATCACAACCTCCTGAGCTCAGACGATCCTTCCACCTCAGAATCCTGAGTAGCTGAGACTACAGGCATGTGCCACTATGCCCAGATAATTTTTTCAATTTAAGGTAGAGATAAGGTCTCACTATGTTTCCCAGACTGTTCCTGAACTCATGGGCTCAAGCAATCCACCCACTTTGGCCTCCGAAGTGCTGGGCTTACAGGCGTGAACCACCTCGACTAACCCCATTAACTATCAAACTACTAGTTTTTAAGAAGTACACTCTTAAAGTCTTCAGTCATACAAATTTACTGCACAATGACATAAGAAAATAACACATAAAACTGAATTGCTTTAGCTGAAAAAGAAGGGTAGATGGGCAGTCGTGAAACTTTCCCTCTCTGGCGCATTTTCCACTCAGAGACGCCCCAGAGGGGATCTGTAAAATCTTTCTGCAGAGCACAGTTTGCAAACCACGGCTTTACATAATCCCTTTTATCTCAATCTTGGATATACCACTCTAACTCACAGGGAGACTTTCATGAGGATTTAACCTTTTTTTTTTTTTTTTTTTTTTAGTTGGAGTCTCATTTTGTCGCCCAGGCTGGAGTGCAGTGGCACACTCACGGCCACCCCAGCGTCGACTTGCTGGACTCCGGTGATCCTTCCGCCTCAGCCTTCCAAGTAGCCGGAACTACAGGTATGCGCTATCAGGCCCGGCTGATTTTTTATTTTATTGTATCGTAAAGACGAGGTCTCGCCAAGTTGCCCAGGCTGATTTCGAACCTGTGGGTTCAGGCAATTCACTCGCCTCGGCCTCCCAAAGTGCTGGGATTACAGGCTGAGCCATCAAGCCAGGCCGAGGTTTGAATCTTTTGCAGACAACAATCTCAATTGGGTATCAAACACTTCCCATGATCCCCACTATATCTTTTGCAATGATCCAGAATAAGTTTATTTGTAAATCCCTGCCGTAATGAACTACCAAGAAATATTCATTCACTCATTCTTTTTTTTGAGTCTGAGTCTCATTCTGTGGCCCAGACTGGAGTGCAGCGGCCGCTTCCGGCCACCGCAGCCTCGACCCGCTGGGCTCCGACGATCCTTCCGCCTCAGCCTTCCAAGTAGCTGGAACTACAGGCGCGCGCTACCACGCCCGGCTAATTTTTTGATTTATTGTAGAGATGAGGTCTCGCCAAGTTGCCCGGGCGGGTCTCGAACCCGTGGGCTCAGGCAATTCACTCACCTCAGCCTCCCAAAGCACGGGATTACAGGCTGAGCCACCGAGCCCGGCCCATTCATTCATTCTATTTTTTTTTTTTTTTGAGTTGGAGTCTCACTTTGTTGCCCAGGCTGGAATGCAGTGGCGGCTCCCGGCCACCACAGCCTCGACCTGCTGGGCTCCGGCGATCCTTCCGCCTCCGCCTTCCGAGTAGCTGGAACTACAGGCGCGCGCTACCACGCCCGGCTAATTTTTGATTTATTGCAGAGACGAGAACTCG
>CAUYQG010154501.1:113-15480 GCA_963574415.1 Tarsius wallacei
TTTATTGTAGAGACGGGAGTCTCGCCATGTTGCCCAGGCTGGTCTCAAAACTCTGGACTCAGGCAGTCCTCTCACCTCTGTCTTCTGAGGTGCTGGGATTACAGGCGTGAGCCACCGCCCCCAGGCTGGAGTGCAGTGGCATGCTCACAGCCACCGCAGCCCCTACCTGGCGGGCTCAGGTGATTCTTCCACCTCAGCCTGCCAGGTAGCTGGAACTACAGACATGCGCCACCACACCTGGCTAATTTTTGGATTTATTGTAGAGATGAGGTCTTGCCAAGTTGTCCAGGCTGGTCTCAAAACTCTGGACTCAGGCAATCCTCTCGCCTCGGCCTCCCAAAGTGCTGCAATTACAGGTGTAGCCACTGCGCCTGGCTAAAGATTGTTTTATTACCCAAAAGTGAGATTGTTTTATTACACAAAGTGACCATCAAAATCATTAGACTTTCCTTAAATTTGACCAAAGGGTAACAAAAGAACGAGCCTCATAAAATAAATTTAAGGAGATAAATATTGGAAGACAAAAATAAAGTTGCTTTATAATTACCTTTCATGAACCCTCCTTATTCAATGGAAAAGTTACGGATATTTAATTTTAGGAAGTGGCTAGACTGAATAACAGGTTTTTTTTAAAGACCAAATCTGATCCTATAAACTTTACATTTTAAAAATAGCCAAAGAAAATACCACAAACCCTTATTTAGAAACAACATTATTGAGTAGCAAAGAGATGAGCAAAATAAAAGCATGACAATATATCCTGAGTTGATGTCTAAAAAGGCAAAGGAACTGGAAATCATTAGAACATTAAGAACTTTCCCATGCAGAAAATGTAAATTCTGTTTTCCAAATTGCAAACCTGTTATTTTGCAATAAATACTGTCAAAATTCTAGACCAAAGTCTACTCTCTCCTCAATACTCTAACTTTGGGTTTCTCTTTCTAACCGGTATAATGAAATAGACACAGATTTTAAGCATAACAATATTACTAAGAATAGTTATTATTTTCTGAGCACTCTATGTCAGGCTTAGTATTATAAGACTTACCTACATCATCTTATTAGACCTTCCAAGTGCTATTGTAGGTAGGTAGTTGCTACTGTTATCTCTATTCTTATAGACATTAAAACAGAGAAAAGTGAAGTAATTTGCCTGGGACCATGGAGTAATAACTTCCCAGGCCAAGCCCAGGACCCACACTGCCTTGGTGTGTTTTACTTTGCTGGAAAATATTCAGAACAATGAGAGATGTTTTCGAGTATTTATTGATCTATCACCAGGCCTTGCTTTCTGACCTTTACAGGCGTCTAAGTCTTCTTTAACAACTGTACCATTGGAGAGTTGAAGTGGGTTGTTGTGTTCTGGCAGCTAAAATCCCACTTTCACAAGGGCCTGTTAGAGAACACACCTGAAGTGATTAATCCTCCCAGTCCCCAGGTATCAGCAGTCCCTTCAATAAGTCCTTAAAATGATTAAAATAAATCCTCTTTGCAATTCCCATCAGCAACAAAATTATTAACAACTAAAAAATGATTTCCACATGTTCCTGGCTTGCCTGGTTACAAAACTCAGGAATCTATTAAAATTACTTCTGGCCATCGAGCAGAAAAACAAATGTGCTTTCTAGAATTTCTTCTTAATAACATTGGACCAGTTTACTGAGCAACATGACCTGCAAACAACTACATAGCTATTCCCAGTGACAGCATGCTGGCACTTTTATTCTGCTAAGAAAAAAATAATAATAAAGCATCTTGCTCATTACAAACTTCATGCTTTCTACATTGATAGATCCTCATATTTTGTTTGTAAATTATTCCTTATACCTGTGGAAACTGTGTGAAGCTGGTGCTACTTCTCTAAATAAATAATATATTCTTCTCTACAGCAAGGAAATAACATACCAAAGCCATATAATCATTCCCATACATATATTATCTTCAGAATAACATTTTTGCATCAACTGAGATTTTGTTAGAAAATCCAATGGGGTAATGTGATCGGCTGCATCCTAATACACTGAGAGTCACAGAGAGACGCCTTCACTCTTCCCCTTCCTTCCATGTTCCAGTGTGCCCCTGACTGAAGTCATAGCCTGTCCCCTCCCTTATGCTTCTCAACCCTGTGCTTATTTTCTTCTCACTATCCTTCCCTGCTTTTCTTCATTTCTGTGTCCTCATTAACTTCATTGTCCTCATCAGATGACTTGGAGTGATCACAGAGAGATGATTGGTAAATGAATTGCATTAGCAATCAGTTAACTTGAGGTTGACCCTGCCTCCTTGAATGTGCGAATTAGGAAATTAGAGGGTCAGAGAAAGATATAGAGGAGAGAGGGGCATAGACAAAGCCAAGGGAGAAGAAAGAAAGGAAGAAAGGAAAGGCGGGAGGGAGGGAGGGACGGAGGGGAGATGTGACATCTCAGATATTTGTAGCAATACATCTAGGAGAGACGTTATATGATAAAGGAGTTATGCTATTCCCGTTGTGATAACAGATCTTTGGGGAAAAAATTTTGAAGTATTATGCTTTAAGTGAAAGCTGGAAGAGTTTAAAGAAGAGAATCTGGAATTTTTCCTTGATTCTTCCACTCATAATCTTTTTTCCCCAAATAATTCCATCCCCCTTAGTTGAGATAGGACAAAAAGTAGAGGGCAGAAAAATAATATATCTGGCCTCTATTCAGTGTGGGAGATTTAAAATCCAGGCAGTCTTCCCAATAGGACTGGATTACCTACCAAATATGTTGGACTATCTAAAATGTTTTTAAAAATCCCTGAAGCACTTCCGACTCGCCAACCATATGCTGAACCACAAATATTTACATCAATGTGGTTCAGAAAAATAGAACTTGAAATAGAGTTTTTTCTTCACTGATAACGTTGTCTTACAGATTCATCTGCCATGTTGGTAAGAAGTGTGCACTATGGGCTGAATTTTGTCTCCCTAAAATTCATATATTGAAGTCCTAACTCCCAGTACCTCAGAATGTGACTATTTAGAGATAAGACCTTTAAAGAAATAATTAAGGTAAGATGAGGTCATATTGGTAAGTCCTAAGCCACTATGACTGATTTCTTTGTGAAGTCACAGGGAGAAGATGGTCATCTACAAGTCAAGATGAGAGGTCTCAGGAGAAGCCAATGCTGTCAACATCTTGATCTCAGAATTCAAGCCTCCAGAATTGTGGGAAAATAAATTTCTGTTGTTTAAGCTACCCAGACTGTGTTACTTTGTTATGGCAGCCCTAGCAAACCAATACGGTGCACCAAACAGATCTCAGTTCTCATTCAGGTTCCCAAAAATCAGAAGTCATAAATTGGAGTTGTTTAACCTTAGATACGGTGAGGTTATAAAAAGAACTACAAAATTATCATTGGTAAATGGGAGGAAAGGGTAAATTAATGTAAAAATACCATGTGTTACTATTTATCAACTTTCAGAATGGGATATGAGTTACAAGTTGTGGCCAACAATATTATGAATATTAGAGTACTAGAAAGAAAAAAGTCAGCATTTTTGTAATTCTCACCTATTTTCCTAGAACACAGTACATGAATTCTGAGATTCCTTTGGGATTTGGGGGATAGAATGGAAAAAATATGGAAATGTCTATAGACAAATAAAGCTGCCTAGTTTTATGCCATGTTCTTCCTGTTTCACTCCAAATAAATGCCTTCATAAAGAGCAAACATGTTTCCTGATACTCCACTGAAAACTGAGAGGAAATTAGGAAGAAGACTCTCATCAAAACATCTGCATTTCTGGCAAAGAAAGCATGATGGATTCATTATCTCCCAAATTATATTAGGATGTTTCAATAATAATAGTATAATAGTTACAAAATATCCATGTGTATATAGGTAACGCTATACTTAAGAAGCAGTGTTACTGGTTACAACCATCCTCATCTGTTACTATTCACATTAACACTTTTTACTGAATTATTTACACTCATAACTTGACAATGCATAGCATTGTACGTCAAAGGTGTGTGTGTGTGAGGGGCAAGTTGTGTATGTGTATATATATACATGTGTGTGATTGTGCTTGTTTAAAGTGGAAAAGACTGACATCAGTAGGAGTTTAGACACTATACTTAATAACAACTATTTGGAGAAATATCTAAAATGTCTTGTAATGAAATTTTAGGAATTTTCAACAGGGAACAAAGACAAAATAGCCATCCTAAACGTTATTAGTGGTTTCTTGGCATTTTCTTTTTATTTTCACTTCTGTTTCCCATGCTACTGATCTATTTTTAGCTCTTGGCATTCATTGATCCTTACAGATTCTTAACCCTCTGTAGCTCCACATTGTTTTCTAGAGGCAGATTTGTCTACATGTCTCATTTCTATGATTCTGCTGTTATTAGCCTAATAAGTATTCTCCCTCATACCCACTGAAAGTGGTTTTCTAACAGCACAAACAAATAAATGAACAAATAAAAAAGTGACTTCATTTGCTGCACCCAAGATTTGTACTTGAAAATAAGCCACAGTTTTTATTTTCTGTGATCATAAGAAATTTGCAAATCCATCAGGTCAAAATAACCAGCACATGCTACATGCCTATTACTTACTACCAATTTTATTTGTAAGAGACATTTGAATAGCTGGAAGAATTGTCAATCTGTACATTCTCCTTTGATTATAGAGAAGACAGGCTACTATTATACCAGAAATAGTTAATATTACAGCAGTAGGCATCCCAGAAACACACAACTTCTTCTGCTTTCAGATTTGTATTTATTTAGAAAAGGTCTAGGCAATCTAGTTTGCGTCAAATTCTATAAGAAGGTGTTGTATGTTTTTAGCCTACCTTTTATGAGAATCTTAGTTTAAGCTCTTAGAAATTATAAGATTTATTTTTCTCCAGGAAATGTTTTTATATGACTTCTATACATATATTATTCAGGTTTTTTTCTTATTGGTATATAATCTATATACATTCGGCACTGCTGTAGGGTATGCAGGAAACATATAAAAACATAAGATACGGTCTTCATCATTAAATTGTTTATAATTTCACTGATGAGAAAAGATTAAGGAACATAAATAAGACCAAATTCAAATAAATTCTAAGATAAAGTTCTACCTAGATGAGCTCTAATGAGAACAACTTCAGTAAGAGTGGAGGGAAAGAAAAGTCGAGAGAGGAGGTTAATCTGATGTTTGGAGTGACAGATTGATTTGTTGGCTCTATTCTTCACTGCAGCCTATATCCACAGGCTTTGACATATGACTTTACAGTTCCTCCATTAGGGAGGAAGTGTATTCCTGTGACTCTTAACTTTGGGAATGACCTTGTGCCTTGCTTTGATCAATGGAATGTTAGCAAACAAAGGCTTGAAATATGCTCCCATGGTGGCCATGCCGTTTTATAATTCTGACATCTCTTTGAGAAGACCCTCCCCCAGGTGGCAGCTGTTTCCTCAGCCTGGGTCCTGGAATGGACACGTGGAACAGACCTGAGCTCAACTTTCTTCAAGGAGCTAAACACGGCTGGACTCACAGTTTGAAACAGAACTATCCAGCTGAGCCAAGCCTAGATTAGGCACCTTGCAGACATGTAAAAAAAATTATATTAGCCACTGAGTTTTATTACATAACGATAGCTGATTAACACACTTGGAGACAAGTTATAGTTTGAATAGGTGAAGAGTAAAATAACAAAAAGGTACTTGCTCCTAATATAAGATGTTTTGCCATCTTCAAATATAAATATGTCACATTTCTTTTGTTTCTCCAGTTACTCACCACTAGTACATATTAGCAGGAATTCTGGTGTCTCTTATTAAAAACCAGCACTTCTTGCCCCCATTTTGTGTAAGAACTGTGGTCACTGACTCAGTCCAAATCAAGCTAAACAAGACCAAAAATTTCTCAGCCCAGTAGGAGGCCCCAGTTTCCAGCTTCCTTTGCTTCCACCACTATTACATGCCATTGCTATGAAAACTCAGCCCACAGAGATGGTTCTCTTTCTTCACTACTGCAATAACAGCCAACAAGTTTAGATGCCTGTACAGGACTCGGAGTACCACCCATGGAACTCTAAAGGCTATAGCCTTTTCAAAAATGTCTACTTACAAGCTTACCTTTTGTTCTCAAAGTAGAATTGTTGGGCCCAAGCAGCTGAGTTCAGGGGGCTTCAAAGCCTCAATCCCAAACTGTGTGACAACTAGGCTTTTCTTAACACCTTCTAAACTAGCCATGTTCAACTCACGTGCCTCATGTGGCCCAGGATAGCTAATAATGTAGCCCCACGAAATTTTTTAACATCATGTATTTTTTAGGATTTGTTTTCTTCATGACCCTATGCGTAGTTCCGTTTTTGAAGTTCACAGTCATGCCTTATTCACGCTTTTTGTCAACATAAAAATTTATGAGCAACTGTTTTCAGTTATGAAGCACATGAAGAGCAAAATTAGAACAAACATTTTTGACGAGCACCTTGAGAACTCACTAAGAATTGCGACCACGTCCATCAAACCAGACATTGACAGATTAATTTTACAAAAACAAGGTCAACTTTTCCACTAGTTTTATATTGTTCTCATTTTTCTAAACTTTATAATAAAAATATAAAAACAAAAGAAGTATTATTATGTATGTACACTAACTATATTACATAATTTATGTGTGGCCCAGGATTATTCCTCTTTATTCGATATAGTCCAGAGAAGCCAAAAGGTTGGAAAACAAATCCTAAAAACTACATGATACCTCTGTTCTAAACCCTAGTGGAAAAGGAACACTCTCACTTTTTTTGTGGTGAGCATCTCTTCTGATCAATCAGAGATGTGATAGTAACTTTCAGTCTCACCAAAACAATGAACAGCTTGTCACTTCCTTTACTCCCTTGCAGCTCTTTGCTTTTATGCAAATATGTTTCCCTTCTTCCCAGAGAACAACTATGCATACCAAGGAGTGTCCTGAGAGGCAATCTTCATCAGGTCATAAAAAAATTATGGGTGTCTATCTCCCTTCCATTTGTATAACTAAAATGTTACTTAGAGGTTCAGGAAAGATTCATAGAACCTCGACTCAGAGGTTATGTCCTTGTTCAGCTTGGAGAAGCAGTTTCCAATGTCTTTTGCTAAAATTATCTTTTGATTCTACCTTACCAAGCATCCCACCACAAATACAAAATCTCAAAGATAGAAATAAGCTTGATATATTTATAGACAATGCATGCCTTTAAGGAATATTTATTGAGTGCTGAATGAATCCAGGTATACTACTGGGTACTAGGGAACACTAGATAAACGAGCTATGTCCAAAGTCTTCAGGAAGCTTTCCATCTAGTGAAAAAGACAAAAGGGAGCTGTAATTAATTATACTGCAAAGAAGTACTGTGTTCACTAGGGTAGTATTAGAAACAATGCTCAGCAACAAGGTGTTGGTTAAATACATTCCTATGCCAATATTTAATTGACTTTTGTTTCCATGAAAATAAAGTTATAGAATATTTATTGATGTGAAATTATGTTTTTGATATATTATTTTAAAGGCAGTTGCATGCAATATTGTAGCATCAGCACATATCTGTCATATTATATGTAAATGATATATAAAAATAAATGCATATTATACAGAAATGTAGCATGTTGGCTAAAATGTTAATTATGGTTACCCTTTGGTGATGGAATAATGATCATTCTTTTTCTTTTTGTTTATTTGTATTTTCTAATGTGTCTATAAAGAACATATATTATCTGTATAATAATGAAAACTTAAAGGTAGTTTGAAGAAAAAGTTAACACACATGAAGACCTACCCTTTAAGCAAAAGATAATTGCTCATGGTCAGGAAAATTAGAAATGATGAAGTAATGTAAACTTCTTTTCATGGTAAGACTCTAGCATTATATTCTCATGCTACTTGGTTCTATATCTGGGTCTAAATGGGACCAATTTCTCTTCATATGAAGCTCCTTTCTTAACAAAATTTTTGCAAATAATTTTAAATAAAATGCTTTAGGATTGAAAGTTTTATGTAAAATCTCTTCCCACATCATCAAAACTAAGAACTAAGAATTCATTTCCTTGAGAGTATGACTTATTTTCTGTTATTTGCATAAGGATTTAAGCGCAAGATTGGTACTGTTTATGCTAAAATGCCACATGTGATGGAAAGCTGTTTCTCATCTATGCATCAAGAGGCAGCGTAGATATTTCTAGGTCTATTATGAAAATCTGTTAACCTTTTACTTTCCCTCAGAGGACACTATGTAATTCACAGTTTCTAAATTCATCTACTTTTTACATGCATTTCATCTAATTTTTGCCCTGAACTATCTGGCTATACTTCCTTTATCAATACTGCCCTGGAAATAGTTGGAATAAATCAATTTAGTGGGCATATACTATATGACAGGTGATCTGAAAGTCTTTTACATAGATTCTCATTTAACAGTCAAAAAACTTCTGAGTATTGTTGCTATATGCCATCCCATTTTAAAAATAAAAAACCTGATACTTAAGTGTAGGTCCCCACTAAAAGGAGCCAAGGTTCCTGAGAGAAATCACTGATCCAGAGCTGGGGAAGGTAAACCTGGAATATTTTGTGAGGCAAGAAAGTAAGGAAGCACTCAGAAACTCATAAGAACACAGGAACCAATGGGCTCCCGCTGGCAAAATTGGACAAAATGGGCATTAAAATAATGACAATAATGGTTTAAAACACGATTGTTTTTTAAAAAATAACCTAAGACCTCATATTGGGACAAGTAATATATAGTTAGATAAATAGGTGGGTAGGCAGGTAGGTAGGTACGTAGATAGTCAAATAGAGATAATAGGGAGAGAGACAGAAGGGGAGTAAAGGAGAAGCTCTTCTTTACAGTTGAATTCCAAACAATAAATATGAGTAATGATAGAGTTCAAAGATCATTTTGCAACTGATCTAGAACTAATTCATCCAGATGAGTATTATTAATGGGTGGGAAATGATTGGGAAAAAGTCTGTTGGATAAAATGATATTTAGACAGTATTTCTCCATGTTAATTACAAAGGGAAATAGGTACCTTTACAGTGGAGATATCTGGTGGATAACAATTTAGCCAAGGGAGCTAAGTCAACATCACTAAAAATGAAGCAAACTGACATCAAATGCCTCCAGATACAATGCACTGAGCAAGACACAATAATGTAATATTTTTGCTAAAAATGCATAACTTGAATTAAATCATTTAAAATTTTTAATCCAAATTTAATGAAATCTACAAAACAATTTGCCTCAATTTTTCAAAAATAACAATGACATGAAAGACCAAAAAATAATAATAATAAAGTCTGACGAACTGTCTTAAGTGACTAAAGTGGCATAAAAACTAAAGCAATATGGTATACTGGATTGGGTCCCACATCAAAAAAAGAAAACTATTGCAAAAGACATGGGGGTTGGTTATACTTAAATAGGGATTTTATACTAGATGATTATATTAATATCAAATGTTTTGAATTTGATAATTGACTATATAGGAGAGAGTACGCTAATTCTTAGAAAGTACAAGATGAAATATTTAAGGATGAAGGGTTATTATTGCCAAAAATCTACTCCTAAATGGTTAATATAATAATAAGAATAGAATAGGTACTTAGAGTATGAGATAAAGCAGATATAGCAAAAGATTAATAATTGGTCAATCTAGGTAAAGGATATAAGGGGAGTTATTACACTTTTCTTTCTCCTTTTCTCTAGGTGTAACATTTTTCAAGTTGGGAGAAAAGAGGTTTAAGCAACTTGCCAAAGACACACAGCAAGTGGTAGCACTAGAGCTGAAACACAGACTATCTGTCTGCATAGCCAGCCAGGGCTCTTGACTGTACCTCATTATCACAGCAGCCAGAGAAATCACTTCAAAAAACCAGTCTGCTCAAATCCTTCCCAGAGTTTCCCTTCTCATTCAGGGCAAAAGCTAACTTGTTTTTTTTTTTGTTGTTTTTTTTTTTTTAGTTAGGGTCTCACTCTGTCACCCAGGCTAGAGTACAGTGGCACCATCACAGCTCATCACATTCTTGACATCCTGGGCTCAGACGATCCTTCTGCCTCAGCCTCCCAAGTAGGTAGGACTACAGGCATGCACCACTTCACCCAGCTAATTTTCTGATTTTTTGTCAGATGAGGTCTCATTATGTTACCCAGGCTGGTCTCAAACTCCTGGACTCAAGCGATCCTCCTGCCGCGGCCTCCCAAAGTGCTGGGATTACAGGTATGAGCCACTGTGCCCAGCCTTAAAAGCTAACATCTTTATTTACAATAGCTTACAGGGCCCTGCACCATAGAGTGTGGTCTGTAGAGCTGGATAAAAACTGCAGGCAGCCACTGCACTCCAGTCTGGGCGACAGAGTGAGACTCCAACTCAAAAAAAAAAAAAAATGCAGAACCCTAGACATAGGGAGTCTGAATTCCCACTTCAACTAGATCCCCAGGGGATTCACACGCACATTAAAACTTCGGAAGAGCTGCCTCCATGACTTGGTCTCCTTACTAACTCTAACTTCATCTCTCATGTCTCCCTCTTTCTCACTCCACTCCAGCCGTATTGACCTCCTTCTATTTCCTGATTGTTCCACACACATACCACCTCAGGGCTTCTGCACTTGCTATGTTTTCTGCTTGCAGTGAATTTGCCACAGACATCCACCTGACTCATTTGCCCAATTCCTTCAGGACTCTTCTCAAATATCACCTTATCAATGAGGCTTTCCCAATACAAAACACCTCCACATTCCCCTAAGAATTCCTGTCGACAGTATTTACCCCATTTCCTTTTTCTCCAAAGACCTTATCACCCACCTGGCATATTATATCTGTGTTTGATTTGTTTATTGTCTTTGTTCCCCTATGCCCCTGTAAGCTCCACTAGAGCCGGAGACTTTGTTCTGTTCTTTGCTTTATCCCTCTAGTCCATGGTAGTTACTTAATAAATACTCATAGAATGAATTTATAAGCAAAATATCTGTAATTCTCACACATTATAATTGTCCACATTCTAGAGAAAAGAGGTTTAGACAAGTCAAGGAATCTACCCAAGGTTCCTCAGCAAGTAAGAGGTGTAGCCACAGTTCAATCTGACATATAAGTCCAAATTCTATATTCCCTATGACTGCTTTAAACAGTAATCTGGAAAAGATCTCAACCTATATAGTGATTGCACTGAGGAGGAAGATGAGTCCTTGTTATTCCATGTCACTTGACAGAAGAGATGTCACATGTGGATGATTTCTTTTTTATTCTTACTTTATTCCATGAAAGAATTAGAACTATATTGACTCTTTTTCTTTTTGGCACATTTGAATTCCTTGGAGATCCTAGAGTCTATAATACTGAGTGATGTATCACAGAGACAAAGAACTGAGTATCACATGTTCTCACTCATAAGTGGACTTTGAACAATTATCATAATAGTATAAGAAATGGATTGGCAGTAGCAGGAAACTGCCTGGGGGAAGGGGGCGGGACTGGCAGTAGTGGGAATCTGCCAAGGGAGGGGGGACACACCTCATCAACAAGGATACCTGCATAATGAACATTTGTATACCTAACCCTGAATTGTACCCCACACCTTTAAAGTTAAAAAAAAAGAGGAAAAAAAGAACTATATTGTCTCATCAGATCCTCTCAGCATCCATGTATTATATCAGCAGGTTAGTAATAGTGTAGCAGATTGGTGCAACCTGATGAACCCTGTTATCCAGATAAAGAACATCCTCTCAATCAAGGAGTAAGGGGTTGAATGCCAGTGCCACCTTACACCTGGAGTAATGGCATTGTGGAGTCACTGATTCTTCTTAAATGTGTCTCTGCAGCTGTGACCTGAGCACTAGCTTTCCTTGCATCGGTATCTGTGATACATCAAAGATAGTACCTACACCTGTGTATATCACCCTTGTTCTCTTCATGTCCTTACTGTTCTATCACCCAGAAATGCATTTCATTTTATTTTAAACTCAATGACCCAAACTCTGGCAATGCATTTTGGTTAATGACTTCATTTAAAGCATCTGACAGAAACGCAAGCATACAAATCAAGGCATTTGTTCTGTCACTGCTGGTCGTGACATGTCGGTAGATCACAAAACTCGCTGAACTTTAGAAGCACTGGGAACTTTTAAAAATATACTGGTATCAGGATCCCAGCACAGAGATCCTTATCTAAATAGTTTAGGGTGAGTCCTGAGCATGTGTATTTTGTAAAATACCTCCAGTCATTGTAATGATTATCCAGGTTTGGAGACCACTTTAAGACCTCAAGAAAATACATATATACACAAGCACACACATATATGCACACGATGTAACAATTCAGACAGTCTGCAACAGCTGTGGCCCCAATCGGAACATCAAGCAGATAATAAAAGGAAGAAAAAGTTGCTGAACTGAGTCTTAACAAAAAGCATGCACCTGACTCAATGACCAGTGAAAGTCAATGACATGCAAAGGATCCATTTACACCATTGATTTAACTGCCCACTGAGCTGTGTTTCTTTATTTGCTTGCAGTCCTTTTTCAGTATCAAGCAGGTTCTATTGAGAGGTGTCTAGCAACTCTGGATACATCAACAACCCTGATTCACCTTCAAAAAACACTACCTAGAAGACACTACAAAGTGTGGCTTGTGATGCATGGGGCCAAGTCATCTAATTCATCAGAGAAGATATGGAGTAAATATCAACAACTGTTAATATCAGTATCAATAATTGGTAAATATCAACAATTATATCAGGTCCCTCTTATCAAACCTGAACTAAGTTACATTCCTTTCATTTGTTTGCAATAATTAAGCATCATCAAAATAAAAAGAATTAACACCTTGGAGACTAGAGTTTTCCTTATGTGGTGAACTGTTATCTAGTAACTAGAAAGCCCTGTAAATATCATAAAAAGAGATCATTCTTTTAAGGAAAAAGCCTCTATTTCCTAATGCCTTAGATATATATTTTGATAATGCAAAATCACTTTTTTAAAACTTTCTTCAACTTCATGATATGAAAAAGAAAGACAATAAGCAGCACTTGAAGCATCTGACTGTCACTGTTCCCCATCATGCTGGCTCATTACCACAAACCCCACCAGTCTCTAGCCACTTAATTCTTACTTCCTGCCACTTCAAATCCCATTTCCTCCAAGAAGCTGCCCTGAGCACTGTAACCCACAAGCAATCTTTCTTTCCTCTTTATCACTTCATGATTCATTTATACTAAGGTATGATATTGTATCATTAGTTATCATTTTATATGATTATATCTGTGCCCAGCAACTAAGCTTGCACATCTTGAGGGTAAAAGTCCTCTTATGTTACTCTGTATTTTTCTTATAGATTTTGTTGACAATACAGTACACATAGTACTCAAAAACAAAATTTGATCAATTTGCTACTAAAAAGGAATAATCTAATTTGTGAAAATTAAGTTTTCTCCCTCACAATTTGGAATATATTTAAGCAACAACCCATTTCAAAAAGTCATAATCAGATTAGAATTTTTATTAGTGAACTTTTAATTTCCAAATACCTTGGGACCATTTAATAACATGCGCTTATACCAATAAAAAAACATCAAATAAAATACCACATTAGGCTTTTCTCTAAAGGCATTTAACCATTCCTTGCTTACCATGAACACATCAAGAATGTTTCCACTTCAGGCCTTTGTACTTGCTTTTCTATTTGGTTAGAACACTCTTTCCTCACATCTTGTCATTCGGGTCTCAACTTAAATGCTCCTCCTTCAGAAAGCCCCTCCAAAACCACTCAATTTAAAATAGCTTACACACATACACACACACACACACACACAGTTACTCTCTACCACATAATCCTACTGTTTTCTTCATTACACTTAAATATCATTATGCATTTTTATTAAACTGAAAATATTTCATTCATCTATTTCCTTATTACCTGTTTCCTGCCATTTGAATGTATGCTATTCAGGAGCAGGCACCTTTTCTGTAATGTTCACCCCTTTATCCCCAGCGCTTATCAACTGGTACATAGTAAGGATTTGATGAATATTTGCTGCAGGAATAGATTTTGAATAGTGTAAAAGTTGAGAGGTGAGCACGCTCTTACTCAGAGATGAGGTAGACATTTGAAATTTGAAAACAAATCTCATTTTGATGGCTAGTAACTAAATTATTAGAAGAAAGAAACCTGAAATCCAAATTCAGTTACAAAGTGTTGATAAAGGACATAATTTGCTTGATAAAAGAAGAAATAGCAGCCCGTGAGAAAACAAAGCAAGCTGTCAAAAAAAAAAAAAAAAAAAAAACGGGTCCCCTTTTGCCTCTTGCATGTACCAGTTAAGTGGAGGTAATATCAAAATAATCATTATTTGTCAAAATGAAATCAATAAATACTTAAATCAGTATACCTTGTCAATTAACATTTCTATCAGTTATCCTTCCACTATCTTGCTATAAATCTCTCATGTTTAACAACCCCCTGCCAAGAAATAGCAGGTTCATATATTAAATTAAAATGAGTAATCAAAAGGATAATATTTATGTGTTTATGAATAAATAAATAAAATTTACAGTGAATTACTCAATCTTGAATTTAATACCATATTTAGCTTCAGCAACTTTGGAATTTTTAAATAAGCTTTAGCATCCTGGGTTCAAAGGGTATGTTGTACGACCATGCAACTTCTTTTCTTCCTTATCTCTGGCAGAGCTTTTTTAACTTAACACCAAGGATGAAATTAATGAAGTTTTCTTTATAGTCTCCCAAAGCAGCTGACACTGCAAATCACTTTGTTTTTCAACAGCATTTGTTCAGATGTCTTTTGACATCCACTATTATATTATCTTTAAATCCCAAAGTTTTTAATCACCTGAAAATTGTTTTATTTACCATTGTGTATTGAAATGAGCTAAGTCAGTTAATAAAATCAAATTGCTAGCAAAATAATAGTATCAACCAGCTTACTCCATTTTGTTTAAAGCTTCCATCTTAGTTGCCTGCCTGACCTAAGAATCACCCCTCACTGCCTACCTGTGATTACTGTAACGTTCCCATGACCACAGATCCCCAGCTTTGTCCCCTTTGGGCAGGTCATGCTGACTGTTTCCTGCTGACTGTTACAAAACTCCCCAGCCATAAGTTCCATGTAATTGTATGCTTTGTTAACTGAAATCAAACGTTATGCTTTGTAAAACCCCATTGTTACATTTTCATATTTTGTTCTTATATTTTGTTAGTGACCTAACCAAGGTAACTCCATTGTGTAATGATTCTTCTACCTTGTCTCTATGTAACTGTCTTAAACTATATCTTGTTGGCAGAACTCCAGGGACTTTCTGGTCACTGGCTATACCTGGGACATAAAATTAATCAAAACTCCCTAACAATCAAAA
>CAUYQG010154503.1:0-12618 GCA_963574415.1 Tarsius wallacei
CCACAGATTGGGAAAAATATTTGCCAACTCCGTATCTGACAAAGGCCTAACATCAAGAATCTACAAGGAACTCAAACGTGCTAAAAGAAAAAAACAAACAACCCCATTACAAAGTGGGCAAAAGATATGAACAGACACTTCTCAAATCATCAAGGAGATGCAAATTAAAACCACACTGAGATACCACCTAACTCCAGTCAGAATGGCCATCATCAATAACTCAAAAAATAACAGATGCTGGAGAGGATGTGGGGAAAAGGGAACACTTCTACACTGTTGGTGGGAGTGTAAACTAGTGCAACCTCTGTGGAAAGCAGTGTGGCGATTCCCAAAAGCTCTAAATATCAACCTCCCATATGACCCCGCAATCCCTCTACTGGGAATATACCCTGAAGAACTCAACTCACTCTATAAAAAAGATACCTGCACACGTATGTTTATCGCAGTATTGTTCACAACAGCAAGATCATGGAACCACCATGCTGTCCATCAAAAGAGGACTGGATTTTAAAAATGTGGTACATATACACGATGGAATACTATGCAGCCATAAAAAAGAACAAAATCATGAATTTCGCAGCAACCTGGATGGAATTAGAGTTTATAATACAGAATGATCTTTCACAGAAACAAAGATCTGAGTACCACATGTTCTCACTCATAAGTATAACTACCATAATACTATAAGAAAAGGATTGACAGTGGTGGGAAACTACTGGGGAGTAGGGAGGGAGGGGCAGGGAGGTGGGATTAACAGTAGTCAATATATGTCTGGGGAAGTGGGGGCATACCTCATCAACAAGGGTACCTACACAATGCATTTTTGTATACCTCACCCTTAACTGTACCCCACAATTTTAAAATAAAAAATTTATATAATTTTTTTTTAAAAAACAGTCTCTTTAATTTAACAAACAGGGAACCAGCCCAAGATTCAAGGACTATTTATCGAATGCCAACCATGGGCCACTTGCTACATAAGACTTTTCCCACTTCACTGTCACAACTTCCCCATAAAGCAAGTATTATTACATTAATTTAACAGTCAAGGAAAGTTGTGTCACAGGAAGACAAACACAGCTAGTTAGGAGCAGAGCTGCGCCCACAGACATCTAGACATCAACTTCAGTCCTCTCTTAGCTACCCCACTCACCACAGTGGAATATGTTTGGGAATCACTCAAGGGGGATGCCACAGTAATTTTAAACACTGTATATGCAACAGGACAGTACCCTGAAACCTTGATCTAAGAGTCTTTGTTAAAATGCAGAGTTACTTTTAAAAAGGCTGTTTCCTCTTGACTGTGAAGAAAGGATCATCAGAGCTGGGCACAGTGGCTCATATCTGTAATCCCAACACTTTGGGCAGAGGCAAGAGGATCGCCAGAGTCCAGAAGTTCGAGACTAGCCTGGGCAACTTGGCAAAACCTCGTCTCCAAAATAACTTAAAAAATTATCCAGGCATGGAGGAACATGCCTGAAGTGCCAACTACTCGAGAGGCTGAGGCTGCAGTGGCCTTGATGGTGCCACTGCATTCCAGCCTGGGCAACAGAGTGAGACTCCGATTCAAGAAAAAAACAAAGGAGCGTTAGAATGGAGCATTAGCGACTCAAAGCTGCCTGTCCCTCAAGGGTCCCAGATGCAATTATCTTGAGGTTCCAAAGTCCCTAAACCTTACTCACTTGGCTTCTAAATTACCCAAGACAACATCATTTGCTCAAGGCGCAATTGACCATTTGTTAAGTTTATGGGTTATTCTTAAATATGGATTCGATTAAGAAGGCTATGGGAGGACCTTCACACTTATGGAAGGAAAGGAAGCCATTTCAGCATGCCCCAAGCAACACAGAAACCACTGAAGGCCGCCACCCACCCACTTCCTGTTCAGGTAGAGAGCCAGGGTGCTGGGTTCCGGAATTGAGACCTTGTAACTGTTTGTTGCCCTTAAAAACTAGGCAGTTTCAATAAAAACCCAGTTTAAAAGTCAAGGTAACTACTTGGATTTTGGCAACTGTAATATCGCATTTCCCTGTTAAATATCTTACACTAGACAAGCTAAATGTACATTCAGATCCTCCTAAATGTACACACAATGGAATTCTAGGACAGTTGCTCAAATATCTGACTTGAGTTCTAAAGCCACTTCCACTAAGTCATAGATATGCAGACCTCACAACTAGCTTGGAAACACATCTACTCGGGAAGCAAAACTAGCAGAATTGTACACTTTTTTTGGGCAAATAATCTAAAAGGATTCTAACAACTTTCCTGTAGGCTTTCTACCAAGTGAGTGTAGGGGGTTTCGGAGGGGCACCAGGAAACAAGAAGAAGTAAAAAGAGAAAAACATTGCTTCCAAAAATAATGAGTCACTTAGTCAGATGCCCTGGTTTCTTGTTTTGTGAGAGAACTCTCTTTTCAAATATCACCACAATATCATATTCATACTTTAAATCACCAAATATCCAGTCTGTACAAATATCCCCAATTATCTCAAAGAAGTGTGTTTTTTGAGAATCCAAATCTATTTACTGCAAATAGTTTACATATATCGTAATTCTCTTTTAATCTAGATACTTATATTTCCTTCCTGTCTTTTTTTTCTCTCACATTTGTAAGCGTAAAAACCAGCCATCCCCTGACCTAAGACATTATCCCTCATTATCTGCACACAGTCATGCAAGCTCCTTCAGGGAAGCCCCTGCCACTCCACAACACGTGTTTGTCCCCAAGATGTTGCCATGGCAAGTAACTTACAGAACAGTCTGTCTGAACAAGGGTATCATAGAGACAGAGGACCCAGAGACAACCCCTTCAATAATGTTAACGATTCAACACTTTTAGGAACAAGTTGGGTACAAAGTAATCTGTAAATCATGCAACCAGTGGCACCAATGAGTTTTGCCTAAGCACTAACTCGTTAATTCACATTTTCAGAAGAACTCAAGTGAGACACCTCTTCCACCTGGTCCAGACAATGTTTATTTCTTTCCTTGCCCCTTCTTCCTCCCAAACATGACCCCTACGACCCAGTAACTTTAGTCTGCAGGTACCTGACAAGTACATGGCATGTCACCCATCCAGCTGCATTCCACCCACCTGCTGCCTAAATCACACCCTGCCTCAAGTGCCAGGTGGCCTCCTCCAGCTCCCTGAACCCTTCTTAATGATGCCCCCATCTCTGGACTTCTGCATCCCTAATCAGTACTCCCATCGTAGCCTAACACAGACTACACCCGATCTGATGGCTGCTTCACATGCACACCTATTCAATCGACAGTCCATGGGGGCCTTTCTGTGCAAGGCATTCAACATGACCTCTAACTAGGCCATGGGTCCCATGGGAAAAGGACCCCCGTGAACTGCTCCATCTCAGAAATCCTATTGCATGGTGGCAAAGAATGTGCCCCATGGGTCACACTGCCCAGTGGGACTTCCTGACTTACACAACCCTCATAAAACCACTCACCCCTTGCTTCTCACTTTCCTTGCCTTTAAAATGAAATAATGCCAGCCACTTCCTAGTACAAATGTCAGGATGAAATCAGGTCCCCTCCTTCCCAGTCTTCTACGTCTGGTTTCCATTTAACTGCACCTGTTCTCACCTGTCCTTGACCTCTGGACAGAGTGAGACAGGGAGCCCCACAGAGTCATCATCACCCAGACGGAACACCTAGAACACTCATCTATGGCCCAAGTGCAAAGAAGCTGCCCCCTAACATTCAGAGTCTGGACTGCCCTTCCTCTGGTGTTACCCGGACACTTCCCGCAAATCAATGGAACTTGTGCAGAATTAGCCATAGTGTTAACCATCCCACACCAACAGCAGAGTTTAAAACAAGGGGAAGGCCGGGCGCAGTGACTCATACCTGTAATCCCAGCACTTTGGGAGGCAGAGGTGAGAGGATTGCCTGAGCCGAAGAATTCAAGTCCAGCCTGGGCAACATGGCGAGACCTCGTCTCTACAGTAAATCGAAAAAATTAGCCAGGCATGGTGGCACATGACTGTGGTTCTAGCTACTTGTAAAGCTGAGGCGGAAGGATCACCTAAGCCCAGCAGGTTGAGGCTGCAGTGGTGTGAGCATGTCACTGCACTCCAGCCTGGGTGACAGAGTGAGATTCCAACTCAAAAAAAAAAAAAAAGAAAGAAATGTCACCAGAAGAGAAGACACTAGGTGATCTTTTATCTTTTGACAGGACAGAAAACTGTCTCTTCATTTTGTATGAATGGAAATTGAACACCTCAGTATCCAGATTGGAGCTCTGCTTAGGGACATGTTTCTGATGTTTTTGTCTGAGGACCTCACCAGTAAAAATCATTTGAACGTGTGCCTATATACATGGTGTACACATGTATTTCACTCACTTTTCAAAATCTTACTGAGCATTTACTATGCGCTGCACCTTGTTCTCCATGCTAAGGATGCAGCTGTGAACTGACAAAACTGCCTGTGCCCTGTCGTCCTGCCTCTACAGCTCATAAGTGTTTAACAAGGGGGATGGAACACATGGTATGAGGGCTGCATATATGGAGAAAATTGAAGACAGGCAGAAGAACACATTGGGTGAGCACTTAAGCAGCCAGGTCACAAAAGATCTCGCTGAGATGTGGGGAAGGGGCCACCTGGGGTGGGAGCGGCAAGGGGCTTGGGCAACTGGCACATTCACTCAACAGGGGGCCAGGGTGGGGCTGGAGCCAGGAACCAGAGGGAACAAGGGCAGACACGGCTAGACAGGTTGCTCTGATGACCGTGGCTCCACTCCGTGAAATGCGAGGGCTCTGAGCAGGGAGTGGGGGGTGCATCCTGAGCTCCGCCACGCCACGGCTGAGTAGGGAACAGCTGCCACAGCCGGGTACGGAGACCAGCAAAGGCTGCTGCAAGGACCACGAGGTAGCAAAAGTGAGATGTAAAGCCAAAAGGCTGATGTAGTACCAGGACTTAACACGTACTAACAATACACAAAACCAGAGATGTGTAAAAACGGAAACACAAAGTCTACTACTTCCCAAGCACCAATACAGTAAAGTATCCTGTTTGTCCCTGGGTACAGGTGCCAACCTGTGAGAGGCCACTGTTCAACCCATGGGCTGGCCAGCCTGTCCCACTGCCCTGGTCTCTGCCTCCACACACCTCTGGGCACATGCCCCGTCTTTCTCCTCTCGCCAGGCCTAGATCTGAAGCAAGTTTCTCTGCAGAGACCAACCACATGCATGGGCTAGGGGCTGCAGACAGAGGGTTCTCCCTCCTAGAGGAAGTGAGGGACTATGCGTCCACTGCACCCAGCTCTGGACCAGCAGCTGAGCATTGGACTTGCCAAGCCTGGAGGACCCCATGGAGTTCAGCGAAACAGGATTTTCCTGAGGAACCCAGGAGCTTGCTGAAGCAGCTCCAGTTCACAGGGGGCAGCTAGGGTCTTGAGGAGTCCCAAAAGATCACAGGTTCTGTGTCCCTGCAGCCAGGCTCCTAGAAGTTCCCAGAGACCAGCTTCTTAGGAGTGGTGGGGACTGGCCCTCAGGCAGAACCCAAGCTGCCTCCATTAGAAGAGGAAAGTCGAAGCCACCACTGGGAATCGCAGCTCACATAGGCAGGTGCTTCCTGAACTGAGTTCCATAAATTGAGGAAAGACAGACACCAAGATGCGTGGGGAGCTTTCTCCAAACCTCGAAGTTTGAAATAATTTAGAGAATTTTCCACACATCCCCATTTTACAAAGAAACTGAGGCCAGGACTTTCCCAAAGCCATACAACTGCTAGAGTAGAATCCAGGTCTTCTGATTCCCAACCTAGTGCTAGTTCTAAAATAAACTAAAAAAAACAAAGGCAACTTAACACTGAGACTTTCAAGATAGGGTAGAACTGTGATTACATTTCTCTAGGCCTCAGATAGATGTTTCTACAACTCTCCCTCATTTTACCTTGGCCTCTGGAGGTTCCCTTGGGGCAAAATTGTCCTCTAGTATTAAAGATACCCCAGCACTTTGGGAGGCCAAGGCTGGAGAATCACTGGAGCCCAGGAATTTGAGTCTAGCCTGGGCAGCATGGCAAGACACTCTCTCTACCAAAAAAAATCAAAAGATTAGCCCTGCGTGATGGCATGTGCCTTTAGTCCCAGCTACTCAGGAGGCTGAAGCAGGAGGATCACCTGAGTCCAGGAGGTCGAGGCTGCAGTAGCCATGATCCACCACTGCACTCCAGCCTGGGTGACAGAGTGAGACCCCGACCCCAAAAAAAGATACCCTAGAAACCTGTGCCGGGATGATCAAGAGACACTGGGATGGGAGCAGGAGGTGGGTTGAGAGGGGCTCCAGACCGATGAAAGCCAAGAAACACCAGCAGGCATTGGCTCAGCAAAGCCACCACAGCCAGAGGGGCCCATGTGCATATGTGCTTGGCTCAGTGAACAGGGGACTCAATGAATGTTACATTTCCAAAGAAGAAGCATGAGAAAGGATCCTTAGGAATTATGCCTAGCTTCACTGGAAACTTGATGAGTGGATCACCCATGCCAACCTCTCGGTCTGCCAACTTTTTAAAGCATGAACACCGAGATGAGGAAATGCCTGCTCTCCCATTTTGGGAAAGCAGCAGGGCCAAATGAGAGATAGGTAAAGGGTAATTGAGGAAGACTCCATCGGCGGGAGACTCAGATTATCTGTAAATGGAAGCAGGGGAGAAGGGGAGTGGGTTCCCGAATCATCACGCTGGTTAAAACCCTCTCTGGAGCCTGGAGTTAGCTGTGCGACTGTTGTCTAGATGGCCAAGCTAGAGTTCACCTGCAGGTACAGCCCTCAAGGCCACACCACAAGAAAGACCCTAATGCCAGTCATGTGATACCAGTCATGTGACGAGCACTGATTTACATCAGAGGGACTGGGTCACACAAGGGGCAGGGCAGAGTGGAAGCTCCGAAAGCATATCCAGAGGAGCCTGGAGTCCACAGACGTCAGTCCGATGTGCCAAGGACAGGTTCACGTGCAACACACGCCACCCTCTTCATCGTGTGCCCACAGCAAACACTAGCCATCAGTCGCCACTTTCTCCATCCTGGACCACAAGATCAGCACGCTTCTACCAGATGGCTCCTGCAATGCCTTGGCCAATCACTCAGAACTGACTCATGACACAGAAGCCGTGTTCCGACTCTTGGACTTGCACAAGGTCCTGAAACCACCTTTGTAATGCCTGATTCCATGCAGACCTGACTTAGAAGAGAGTGCTAGGTTGCCAGTCACATGACTTGCTGTCACTACTGAGGTTCGTGAGTAAACACAGAGTCTGCTGGTGTGACCACATGTCCAGGTACAGGGATAATCCTGAGTCACATCTGTGTGCTGACTTAATATTTAACAGTGCTCCATCATTCTCAAAAGGGCCCTGGTGTGCATAAGAACGATACGGTCATCCTATGTGACCTCTACTCATTTACAAACATTTACAAACATTTGTTTGTTCGAGTATATGATGTGTCATTTGTGAGACTGACCCAGTCACCAGAAATTTTCCCATAAAAGGGTCACACTAAACCCAAGCTGTCCTGGAAAAGTCCTCGGGGACCACTTTAGGCCCACCTTCTTTATACATTCATTCAACATAGAACTTTCTTTGGGGAAAACAGAAAGGAGTGCCATCACTTTGACAGGCCTGGAAACCACAGGATTATTAGATCCTGTCGCTTTTGCCCATTTTAAAATTATTTCATGTTATACTTCAACCTATAAAAATTCACATTGTCTTGTTGAAATAGAAATCTTTTTAAAGAATGTTTCAGTCCTGTTTCCGGTACAAACAATTTGTGCCTTTTTTAGTTTATATTTACTCTTTGTTTAGAGGAAAAGAGGAAGTAAAAGTTAACATCTAAAAAAAAAAAAGTGGTTTGATCTTTCCAGGCCCAGAGCCTGTGCTGGTATTTGACTTATGCAAGAGTTGTCAACTGTATATTTAAGAGAAGTGCAAGCTTGTTTGGAAAAGTTATCAATCTAGAGAACACAGATATCAGTCATGTGTATGAGCAAAAAACAATGGTATTATTGCACAGAAGTGTAAAGATTTAGCCTGGATACCTGGACAGAAGACTAGAAGAAACAGATCAAAATGTCAAGGGTAGCTATCTCTAAGTATGGAGACTGTCAATGGTTTTCACAATTTGTTTATGCTTGCCTAGCTTTCTGATTTTCCTACCATGACCCCAGTTTATTTGTTATAAAAAAATAATTGGGGCTGGGTGTGCTGGCTCACACCAGTAATCCCAGCACTTTGGGAGGCTGAGGCATGAGGATAACTCGAGGCCAGGAGTTCAAAACCAGCCTGGGCAATATAGCAAGACCCCATTTCTAAAAATAAAAATAAAAAAATTAGTCAGGCATGGTGGCACACACCTATAGTCCTAGCTACTCAGAAGGCTGAGGCAGGAGGATTGCCTAAGCCCAGAAGTTTGAGGCTGCAGTAAGCTATGCTCGAACCACTCCACTCCGGTCTGGGCAACAGAGCAAGAACCTGTCTCAAAAACAAAAACAAATCATTAAGCTACCACCACATCATTCTCCAGGGAAGGGAGGTGGAAGGGCTGGCAGAACAAGCAGGTACGAGGCAGGCGGGACAAAGGCTCAGGGCAGTTCCTTCCCATGCACAGAAATGGGTCTGGTCCCAAAGGTAGGTGGAGTGCGGGCATCCCTGTGGTAGATGTGGCCACCCATCAGCCCCACACTCGCTGCCCTCTCAGCTATGAAAAGTACAGCCTTGTGGTTGGAGCCACAACTGTGCAATCAGACTGCCGGCAGGACACTGCACCCAAGCCCTTACTGGACTTGTGATCCTGACGACTCAGTGAGCCTCTCTGTCCCTGCTTTCTCATCTATAAACAGGAATCACACCTCTACCTACCTCCCAGAGTGGCTATGGGCTTTAAGAGAGGTGACTCATGGCACAGGCCCAGCATACAGTAAGAGCACCATAAATGTAGGTCTCCAGTACAAAACACAGTGCACACCAAAACCATGCCACTGGGGCCCAAACAAGCAGAAAAGGGTCTGAAGGAGGAAGTCCTTTCTTCCCCTCTTCTCTGTTGAAGTCAGGACAGCAGTACAGTGTTTGTTCTGAGACTGGTGCTTGAGTGAGTGATGGAGGAACAAGGGCAGCCCAATAAAACACAGGCTGTTTCCCCAGACCCCATACCACAGGCTAGAAGCCCTTCCCTCAAAACTGCAAATTTCTCATCTCTTGCCACTGCCATAGCAGCGAGCCACTGCCTTTGGCAAGGAGGTGGGTGACTCAAGTGTGAACTAGGACTTGGCAAGGGTATGTCAAACCAGAAGGCCTCCAGGCAGGAAGCTTCAAGGCCACCTGCTGAAGCTGTTTGTCTACAGGCAGCCTTCAAGAAGAGGTGGGTTCCGCTATACTCACAAATTCAGATAGCAGGAGTGGACAGGTCAGACGTCCAACAGAACTGACCATCCTAACTTTGTAACTTCAGGAAAAAATGTAGGGAGGGAGCCAGGCTGGAGATATGACCACACACTTAAAATCCCTGCAGTGCCTTAACCATATGACACAAAGAACACCCCCCAAAAGCATCAATTCAAACCACAAAGAGTGGCGTGGCTCTCCTGAGTCAAAATGCATTACACTTTGTATGGAATAAAATTTTCTTTCCCAAACCTAAGACTATCTCACTTTACCAAAGATATATAAGCCTGCTAATGTCTCTATGAGGAAATAATTAGGTTATTAAATTAAAGATATAGTCGAGTGTGCTCTGTGCCGTGTGGGATGACCAATTCCTCCCAGTTCGCCTGAGATTTTCCACGTTTAGCCCCACATGCTGGGAAACCCATTGGTCCTACATGAACCCAGATGGTTGGTCAAGAAAAAAAATGTGTCGTATAAAGAGACAGGGTTGCAAATGCAGAAGTAGCTAATGCCAAGCCTGTTTGTTTGTAGCAATGGTTCCCAGTTCCTTTTCACAGACCAAAAAAAAAAAAAGACTGAAAACCACACTGGCTTCTCCCTCATCTCTTTCTCTTTAGTCTCCCAAAACAGCACTGGGAAAAGCCCTTTTGCTTCTCTTGCAAGACTGAGGTTCACAGCAGGACTGACTGAGGAAGAGTGTCCCCCAACCAGCAAGTCCCTACACTCAGCACAGTGGACAGAAAGTGCCATCGTGTCACCCTCACTCTGGCCACACTTAAAGACAAACCAAGACAACTTATGTTTCAGGATACCAACAGAAATCATGAGCCCTCAAACTAAAAATCCAAGAGTCCCAGCAAAAAAAAATCAAGATTCACCTCACACACAGGGCACTTCACAGATGACAGGGAGGGTTTTACACGCAATGATAGAGCCTGGTACCCTGGCACAGGCTCTAAGGCAAGCAACCCCCACCACAGGACACAGCATATTCCTTCCGGGTGGGTCTCAGCAAAGAGTTCATGAGGTTAGAAACCAACTTCTAAGAATTGGGAGTTTCAAACAGAAAAGGTAAGACCATATCAGGCAAGAAAGGCCACACACTTCCTGGGCCTAGAGCAACACAGAAACCAGGTTGCTCCCCACCCCACCCCACCCCATATGGACCAGCAACTATCAGATGTTCCTGAAGCCTAAAACTCTGAGGTTGTTTTATGTATCAGGGGACGAAACAAGTGAAGATCGTGCGACTCTCCCTTCCTCACCATAGCCATGCCAGTTTATTTGGGGAAGGAAGGAAGGAAACCTATCTGAAAACATGTTTAAGGGCAAACGTCTTTGGAAGTCCTGCTCTGACAAGCCCTGAAGAGCAACGTCCTTCCTTTCCAAAACCAAGTAACACACTTGCCACAAGGGCTGATCTTGGTTTGGGAAAGGACGTCTTCTCGTGGTCCTCCCAACGGGGGGAAGATGGACTGTCGCACAATCTGTGGAGTCTCGGAGCCTGGAGGGGAGGCTGAGATGTCTCCAAACCCGGCTCTTCATTTAGAAAAGGTTTGTAAACCAGGCGTGGTGGCTCATACCTGTAATCCCAGCACTTTGGGAGGCAGAGGTGAGAGGATTGCCTGAGCACAAGGGTTGGAGACCAGCCTGAGCAACATAGTGAGACCTCGTCTCTACAATAAATCATAAAATTAGTTGGGCTTGGTGACTCGTGCCTGTGGTTCCAGCTACTTGGAAGGCTGAGAGGGAAGGATCATATGAGCCCAGCAGGTTGAGGCTGTGGTGGCCGTGAGTATGCCACTGCACTCCAGCCTGGGCAGCAGAGTGGGACTCCTAATCAAAAAATAAATAAATAAATAAAAGATTTGTGCTAGATCATCCTCAGAATCCTAACAACTCTAAGATTCTATGTGACATCCTCTCACATATGTGATAACAATGATGCCAGTACAGCCACTTCTTTACTTCGAAGTTTTCAGAATGAACAGACAAGTTTTGTCTGTCCCGCACATCCGAGCCCCGCACAGCGGAGCCTGAGCCCACACACCCAACCACAGGGCCACGACTAAAACTGTGAGGTTAAAATAAGCCCACGTCCACCAGTTGGCCCTATGTGATCAAGGTGGAGGAGGTCCTGTATCAACTTACAACACTTTAAGGCCCAGGAGCCGATAGGACAAGCAGGCTCCCCACAATCACCAGCTGCTGTTCCTGCTAAATTTAACAGTAACACGAATTTTAACTCGGTGATTCCCCCTCCTCCAAAACAGCCTCTAAACGCTTAGAAACAGGCTGAAACGTGCGCGTAGAAGGCAGGAAGTCACCGTGGGGATGAACTGCACATCAGCCGCAGGAGGCTCTGGCTGAATGCAAACGGGGATGCAAGATGTGGCCGCATGAGAAGCTTGGGACCTCACGAAGTCCAGACGCCTCTCAGGACCCCAAAACAAAGTTTACTTCCCTCCCCCTGAACGCGCGGGGGGGGGACTGCTTCCTCCTCCCGTGGAGAAAGCCGGAAGAAGCGTGTCACGCAACTCGTGGGCGCGCGGTGGGGTCCCGAGCGCGGCGTCGGGGAGGCGGGCGTCTCCTCCCCAGACCCCTCTGCGGACGCCCCTCCAGTCCGGGCCCCAGGGCGCCCCGCGCGGCGTCCCGGCGAGCAGGCAGCGGGACTGCAGGGCCGGCCGCGAGCGGAGGCTCCGGGCCGCCTCGCGACTCCCCCGAGGGTCGCCGTCCCGCCGGCAGCGGCCTCGACCGCCCGCGAGAGTCGGGTGTCCCGGGCGAACGCCTGCTCGGCCTGAGGAGGTCGGGCTGAGCCCCTCCCTCGGGGACCCTGTCCCCCTCCCGGCCGCCGGACGAGCCCCCCGGGCCGCGGGACTGGCGGCACCCCCGCGGCCCCGCGCAGGAGGAGCAGTCCCGCGCCCGGCCGACGCCGCCTCCTGCCGCCCGCCCGCCCCGCACGGCCCGCCCGGGGCTCGAGCCCGGGGCACGCGAGCGCCGCACACCCGAGCCCCGCACACCCGAGCCGGAGTCCGGCACACCCAGGCCCCGCGCAGCAGGGCCTGAACCCACACTCCCGAGCCCGAGCCCCGCGCACCCGAACCCGGTGCCGAGCCCAGCATACCGCGGACCTGAGCCCGCGCCCCCACCTGCACCCCAGTGCTGGGCACCCGAGCCAAAGCCCCGCACCCAGGCCCACGAACTTTAGCCCCG
>CAUYQG010154507.1:0-25231 GCA_963574415.1 Tarsius wallacei
ATACTGAGTGATCTTTCACAGAAACAAAAAACTGAGTATCACATGTTCTCACTCATAAGTGGACCTTGAACAACTATTGTAATACTATAAGAAAAGGATTGACAGTAGGGGGAAACTGTGGGGGGTTGGGTGGAGTGGCAGGGAGGTAGGATTGGCAGTAGTGAGAATCTGCCTGGGCAAGGCGGGGGTCACACCTCATCAACAAGGGTACCTGCATAATGAATATTTGTATACCTAACCCTGAATTTTACCCTATAATTTTAAAATCAAAAATTTAAGAGTTAAAAGAAAATAGAAACAAAAATTATCTACCATGCATGCTAGGAAACACTATGCAGCTATTAATAGATATAATTAGTAAATATATATATTTGCTAATATATGACAATCTCCAAGGAACAGTCGTCTAGGAACACTCTTTAAGGTATACTGCTAAGTTAAAACAGTGAAATATGTGACAATGTTTGCAGTATTCTTTCATTTTTCAAAGAATGCATGCAAACACACATAAACATACACACACCCACACGTGCACACTACTCCTACATGATAGAATCTCTGGAAGGTTGCAAAAAAAATAGTGATGTTTCTTTGAAGAAAAAAGTGTCTGAATTTTTTTCACTCAATACTTAATTTTATAAACATGCACATGTTTTATTTAATAGAACTAGTTAATTAAAAAGTATTACATATTCAGTGTAGAAACCATATAGTATACAGAAAAATAAAATTTCACTTATAATCCTCCTCAAAGTAGTAAGTTAGACTTGATGCCACTTTGCCTCCAAAACATTCAATGTGTATTTCCTTGAAATAAATAACCTTCTTTCATAACTATAATGTAATTGTTAAAATCAGAACATTGATATTGAAACAAAATGCTGATCTAGTCTGCAGACTTTCTTGAGATGTTGTTAATTGTCTCAATAATGCCCTCCAGAGGCAAAACAAAACAAATATGTATTTTATTTATGTGTGGTGTCTCTTCAGTCTCCTCTAATCTGAGAAAACATCCTAATTTTTTGTTGTTTTTCATTGCTCTGATACAGTTGAAGATTTGTTTGGGGTTTTTTTGTGTGTGTGTCCTTCACTTTCCATTTGTCTCATGTTTTCTCAGTACTGGATTCCAATTATGCAGTTCTGGCAGGAGTGCCAGATGCGTGATAAAGAGTTCTTCTCGCTGGGCTCAGTGGCTCAGCCTGTAATCGCGCACTTTGGGAGGCCGAGGTGAGTGGATTGCCTGAGCCCACGGGTTCGAGACCCACCTGGGCAACTTGGCGAGACCTCATCTCTACAATAAATCAAAAATTAGCTGGGCGTGGTAGCAAGAGTCTGTAGTTCCAGCTATTTGGAAGGCTGAAGCGGAAGGATCGCCGGAGCCCAGCGGGTCGAGGCTGCAGTTGCCAGGAGCGACCACTGCACTCCAGTCTGGGTGACAGTGAGACTCCAACTCAAAAAAAAAAAAAAAAGAAGAAGAAGAAGAAAGAAAGAAAGGAATTTCCACTTAAAATTTCTGAGAAGACACAGCTATTTTCTTTTATTGGTTATTATTATGTTAATATTCAAATATAAACATTTCTATTTTGTATTATTCATAAGGTTATGTTTATATAAACATGCATAACATCCAAATATATAAATATGTTTATATTTTGTATTATTTATAGTTATATGTCTATAGTATTCCAGAGCATATATTTTTATTCTTATATTTATATACTGATATAAATATATTAATATTTCATATAATGCATTATTTTATTTTTATATTTGTTAGTCATATAAATATCTACAGTAATATTTCATATAATGCTGTAAATTTGTCATATTCATATACAATAATAGTTCATATTATAATGTACTTAGATTTATATTAACTTATTCATATAAATATCTATATTAATTATAATGTGCACTTACATTTTCATATTATTTATATCATATATAAATATTTATGGTTATATTTCATATTATAATGTATACAGTTATTTTCTCCAACATCAACTACAACATATCAGTAGTTTAACCTAAAACAACCTGACATATATAATCTACATTCCCTGATGAAACTTTGTCCTCTTTAGGTATCTTTCTTGCTTTCTTTTTTTTTTTTTTCTGAGTTGGTTTCTCACTCTGTTACCTAGGCTGGAGTGCAATGCAGTGGCACACTCACAGCCACCACAGCCTCAACATAACTGGGCTCAGGTGATCCCCTCCACCTCAGCCTTCCAGTAGCTGGAACCACAGGCCCACGCCATCACACCGAGCTAATTTTTTGATTTATTGTAGAGACGAGGTCTCGCCAAATTGCCCACACTGGTCTCGAACCCCTGGGCTTAGGCAATCCTCTGGCCTCTGCCTCCCAAAGTGCTGGGATTATAGGCGTGAGCCACCATGCCCAGCCTGGTATCACTTTTTAAGAGGAAAAGTTCTACCAAGTGTAAAGCACTATTTTCATTCATTCATTCATTCAACTATTTAATACAGGAAGAGGGTGCCAAAAAAATGTACACACGTTTTAAGAAAAAAAAAAAAAAAAAAACTATATTAAAATTGTAATCTTCAGTATATATCAATAAAAAAAAGACGAGTTCAAGTCACATTTGACCTCTGCAATTATGAGAGGCATAAACCTTAGCGTACAGACACTTCTGATTATGGCAAACTAGAAGTAATACATAGATAACATCTCTTAAAATGTGTAAACAGTTTTTGGACACCCGTGGTATTTTTTGAGCATCTACTATGTGCCATTTTAATCAGCAAATTAATAGATTTTAATATTAGATGAAATAGAAGACCCAGTATTTGTGAGTCTACAGAATAAACACATATTAACCCTATTCATGCCTTCAGGAATTTTCAGATGTTAACTACGCCAGCTCCAAGTGTTCGTTTCTCTGGTGTCAGAGTCCTAAAACTTTGTGAAACTGCTCTTTTATGGAACCTACTATTGCTTCCCTTATTAGTAAATGAGTTTATTTAGAAATGGAGCAAAATACAGTCATTTTTGAATAATGATGATGATAATGATAAATATAACAGCTGCAGCTAAAATCTGAGCACTTACTATGTGCCACAAACCCTACCACGTATTCATTATACAATGCTACTCGTAAGATAACCGTTTTTAATGCTTGTTTTACAGATGGGGAAATAACTTTGCCCAGTACTTATACTGTCTCCTCTAAACGATATCTTCCACATAGTCTCTACTTTAAATTTTATAATTCAACTCTTTCCAAATTAATCTCTTTTTCCACGTTTAGGGCTTACACAGACTAGAATCTTATTAATTATTTTTTTAAAATACAAAATTTTGGTCAGTTAAATTTTGCTAAATTAATAAATATAATCCCAAACTCATACCACATCCCCCTAAAAAAATAATTTTTATATATGCTTAATATAATATAGTAGAAAAACAAATTTAAATGGACTCATGTTTCTTTAATAATCCTTAAAGTAAAAATATGTTTTTAAGATAAAACACTTACCTATTCTGCACCTGAGTAGCTGCAAAATGAACATAATTCTTCTTTTCAAGAAGTTTAGCCAGTAGATTTTCAATTGCACCTTTCTGATTTTGAAAAGCTTCTTCTAAAAACTGATACCTTAAACCAAAATAAAAACTACATTTAAAACAAAAAATGTATGATTAAGAGTTCGAAAATAAAGAACAGCTACATAAGTCAATCTTGAAACCTTACTTAAGTGATCAACTATCTATAATGGCCACTTACAGCATATCTCAACAGCAACTTTTTTTTTTTTTTTTCAACGAGTCAGAGTCTCACTCTGTCACCCAGGCTGGAGTGCAGTGACATGCTCACGGCTATCGCCACCTCAACCTGCTGGGCTCAGGCAATCATTCTGCCTCAGCCTTCCAAGTGGCTGAAACTACAGGTATGTGCCACCACGCCCAGCTAATTTTTTGATTGTAGAAACAAGGTCTCACTAAGCTTCCCGGGTTGGTCTTGAACCCCTAGGCTCAGGCAATCCTCTCACCTCAGCCTCCCCAGAGTGTCAGGTGTGAGCCACCGTGCCTGGCTCAACAGCAACTTTTAACTGTCAATCCTCCTACTCCTCTCTGACTGAGAAGCCATTATAAAAGAAAAAAAGTGACTCAAATAGTGTTTGGGTGCTCTTACATTAGAGTTCTGATTCAGGACTACACCTTTATAAAAATCCAAATATTAGATAAGTCATATATGTTTTACATCATAATATACAACCACATTATGGAAAATACTGTCAAAGGCGGGAAAACTAGCCACAGTTCCAACATCACAAAATCCCTGCTACTTGCTGTAATAAACAGTTACTTAGTCATTTAACTATGCATTTTAAATGCTAATCATAATAAACATGCAATCTTACATCTGACTTTTATTCTTTATCTTGCCTTTATAATCACACTTAAAAAAAGTTTTCAGTTCTAGATTCACATACTGTCTAGCTTTCCAAAGAGTTATAGCAATTTAAAATATCACCAACACCGGTTTTATTTTAACATGTCAACATGAATGGTATATGTTAAAACTTTCTAATTATAACAATGAAAATTTAGACTCTATTAAAGTCTACACTTCTTTGGTTATTAGGAAGCTAGAATAATATTTTTCTTTGCTAGTTTTATTTTCTCTTTGAAAACTGCTTATTAAGTCAACAAATTTTTAATTTATCTCATGTCCATTGTACCTGGGTAAAAGGATCTATTACGATTTATTTGCTAATAAACAGGCAGAATATGAAATCATCACCCTATGTTAAGAGCTGTAATTCAGGTATAATCTACAAGAACCTAGTACCTAAATCAGCCTCAATACCAAGGAAAACTTCACAGGAAGTGAGAAAAGAATCCCATGCTAACTGCAAACAAGCGTTTGAAGCATGATAAATACTTCATCATGGCCAAAGAAAATTATGCAAAGGTCAGAGTATGAGACAATAACTGACAAAATCCAGAGGCAGACTGAAGGGCCAGGTACATCATGCTATTTGTACATTTTATTCTTGAAAGTAATGGAAAACCCTTGAAGAATTCTAATCAAGATGTAATAATCACATTTACATGCTAAGAAAATCATCAGAATGAAATACAAAAGACCCAAAGAAAGGGGTGGCAGGAAAAGACCGGCTAGAACTCTCAACTCACGTGAGAGATCAGGATACAGTACTGACAGCCAAATCATCAAGAATAACTGACTTTGTCAGAGAGATGAGCAGCTTTAGGAGATTATGTGTCAGTCACGGCAAGGTTCATAGTACAACCTGAAATCTGAATGCCTGGCTAAGGTACAGTAAAGAATAGGTCACTGGAAGTGAAGAGTTCAATGTACTGATATAATAATAATTGTTTATGTGGAAACGGAAATCACCAAAGTAAAGGCAAGAACTGAGATAAGGAACAGGACTACGAGCATCTAGATGTCTACTGTCTTCAGTGAAGTGCTCAGCTAAAGGTAGACAAGAGGAAAGGCTATGAAACTGTTAACATAAAGGGAAGTTTGCTTAGTGGTGGGATTCAAGAGGTACAGGAAGATTGGAGAGCAGTAGAAGTGTAGAGGATCTGTGTTATAAAAAAACAGCTGCTAAGTAAGGTTTTTCTTTTGTGCAATGATTAAAAAATTGTGTTGTTGTTGTAGTAAAATATATCTAAAATAAGACTTTTAAAGGGACTTCAGGCTGGGCACAGTGGCTCACCCCTATAATACCAGCACTTTGGGAGGCCAAAGCAGGAGGAGTGCTTGAGCCCAGGAGTTCAGGACTAGGCAGGGCAGCATAGCGAGACCTCATCTCTACAAAAAATTCAAAACATTAGCTGGGCGTGGTGGCGTGCACCTGTAGTCCCAGCTACTCAGAAGGCTGATGTGGAAGGAGGTTGAGGTTGTACTGAGCCATGATCATGCCACTGCACTCCAGCAGGGATGATAGAATAAAACCCCAATTCAAAAAAAAGAAAAGTTCTACTATTAGATAGGGGACCCAAGGACTGTTCCTTCATTAAAGAGCAACATTTGATTTATTCCATATTCCATGATTTCTCTATGTCCAATAAAAAGTTTTATGATGTTAAATTTATACAAATAAAGTAAAGATTTATTCACGTTGTGAGGAAGAATGGTCTTTTTGGAGGAGAGTTTGATTTTGTCAACAAATTTAGTGTAGGTCAAATAGTATCAAAAGGGATAAAATTCTAACTCATAAAATTTAATCTTGTATCAATTTCTCTTCTTATCCCCAAATAAGCAGATATAATTCAGAATCCTGTTTCTAAAAATATCTTGTTGCATTCACGTGAACAACAAACAAGTAAACACACTATTATCCTAGAAATGCTCTACCTAGATAAAATATATCCTTTCCTCCTCTTATACTGGAACTGACACCTAAGCTGGATGCTAAAGAATGAGTAAGAGCCTTCTAGATAGGGAAATGGGAAGAGGGAGACAGCTTCCACTGAAAAGAAAAATGAAAATAAAATTGGCCAGGTGCAGTGGCTCATGCCTGTAATTCCAGCACTATGGGAGAACAAGGTAGGAGGACAAGGTGGTTTGAGGCTAGAAGTTCGAGACCAGCCTAGGTAACATAGCGAGATCTCACCTCCACCAAATAATAAAAAATTAGCTGGGTGTGGTGGTGCACACCTGTAGTTCCAGCTGCTTATGGGGCTGAGGCAGGAAGATTACTTGAACCCAGAAGGTCGAGGCTGCTGAGAGTCATGATCGTGCTACTGTACTCCAGCCTGGGTGAGACTGGGACTCTAACTTAAAAAAATATACAGAAGTACAACATTCTGAAACCACCTGTCACTTTAGAGCAAAGCAAAAAAAGTTAGAATAGGGAAGTACCGGATGCTAAAAAATCCTGTATATTTTGGTGAAGTTGGAAACAGGTAATAAATGATGGTAAAACTATCAAGGGATTGATTGAAAAATGGCATCATAGCGGGGCTTGGTGGCTTAGCCTGTAATCCCGCGCCTTGGGAGGCTGAGGTGAGTGGATTGCCAGAGCCCACAGGTTCGAGACCCGCCTGGGCAACTTAGCGAGACCTCATCTCTACAATAAATCCAAAAATCAGCCGGGCATGGTAGCGCGCGCCTGTAGTTCCAGCTACTTGGAAGGCTGAGGCGGAAGGATCGCCGGAGCCCAGCAGGTCGAGGCTGTGGGGGCGGAGAGCAGCCACCGCACTCCAGTCTGGGCGATGGAGTGAGACTCCAACTCGGAAAAAAAAAAAAAAAAAAAGAAAAATGGCATCATAATTGTCCTATTAATATGAGTAAATTTCAACTGTATGATTAGAAGATAAACACTTGGAGCTTGAAAACAAAAGAAGCAATGAGTTGTTTTGATAACACGCTATCTCTGATTCTCTTCGCTAATAAACTTACATTAATGTTTTTTAACTAATCAAAAATTATAGTTGAACTACTTCAGAAATGGGGAGAAAGAAGAACCAATAAATTTTGATTAATATGTAAATACTTCAAAGTAATTTCTTAGATTGTAATCTTGTATTATAAAGTAGTAATTCTTAATGTGGGTTTTCTTAGTCACAATGAACAATGTTCAGTATTTCAAAAGGTCTAAATAAAAATTATGTATGTCCAGGATTTAGTCAGGAGAGTGCTTTAGGCTAGGCTTCTAGAAACTTGGTATAATAAATTCATCACTAAGCCAGGCATGGCGGCTCATGCCTGTAATCCCAGCACTTTGAAAGGCCAAGGTGGAAGTATTGCTTGAGCCCAGGAGTTTGAGACCAGCATAGATAACAAAGTGAGACCTTTTCTCTACAAAAACTCAAAAAAAACTAGCCAGGTGTAGTGGTGCATGTCCACAGTCCCAGCTACTTGGGAGGCTGAGGTGGGAGGATTGCCTACACCTAGAAAGTCAAGGCTGTGGTGGACTGTGAGAATGCCACTGCACTCCAGCCTGGACAACAGAGAGTGCCTGACTCAATAAACAAAACATAAATAAATCACTGATTTGTTTTTATCAAAATGCTTATGTGTGTTTTTCTATTATTAAGAAATGAATTATATATAATGAAGTTTGCTAAGACGTTCTTAAAATCATGGTGCTCATGAGTAAAGGATGGGAGATAAACAATAAAAGGGTCCCAGTTCCTCAGGAGACTGAGGCAGGAGGAACGTTTGAGCCCAGGAGTTCAAAGCCAGCCTGGGTCACATATAGACATACAAATACATGGGTGTTTTTTCTTTTTTAAACAATATCCTTCAACTTAAACTTGGGTGTTTTTAAAAGGATAAGACTCCATCCATTCAAATGTCTGAATGTACATTTAGGGTCTTACTAAGTCCCGAGACCTACTACTCGACTTGCCAAGTCGTGGATTACTAGTCTTAGTACCTGCCACTGTATTTGATTCTGGCACATCTAGGAGAATATATTATAGTAGTCTGCATCCAAACTGAATATTTAGGAAAACCTTTTTTTAAAACTGACTAGTGACCAGGTGCAGTGGCTCATGCCTATAATCTCAGCATTTTGGGAGGCCGAGGCAGGAGGACTGTCTGAGCCCAGGAGTGCAAGACCAGCCTAGGCAACATAGGGAGACCTGTCTCTACAAAAAAATAAAAAATTATTTGGGCATGGTGGTGTACACTTGTAGTCTCAGCTACTCAAGAGGCTGAGGCAGAAGAATGACCTGAGTCCAGGAGCTCAAGGCTGCAGTGAGCCATGACTGTACCATTGCACTTCAGCCTGGGCGACAGAGTGAGACTCTGAGCAAATCTTCTTTGAGCACCTACTCTGTGTAAGACACCTCATAAATGAACTGTAGGAAGTATGAGAAGTACTTGGCATATATACCCCAGCCCCAGTAGGACCTTTGTTACTTGGAAAAAAGAATTTAAAAAATTAAGTTTCCTTCTTTCTTCCTGTTTCAAAAACGGTTAGTGACAGAATCTGACACAGATTCTTTCCTTTAACCTTTAGAAAAACTTAATGACCTAGACACTACTGCTGTCTTCCCAGGTAACAGTTGGATGACTTGGACAATCTTCTATGTCTCTGTAATACATGGAATAGTTTTCATATTTACTTTATAAGACTGTTCTAAGAACTGGTCAAAACATAAAAAGCACTTAAGGCATAGTAAGGGTTTAATGATTGTTATCACTGTTATTTTTAGGACTAATTTCAAAGGACATGTATTATTACAATATAAAATCTTCAGCCGGGCATGGTGACTCATGCCTGTAACCCCAGCACTTTGAGAGGTGGAGGCGAGAGGACTGTCTGAGTCCAGAGGTTCGAGACCAGCCTGGGCAACACAGTGAGACCTTGTCTCTACAATAAAAAATAAAAAACAAACAAGCAAACAAAAATAGCCAGGTGTGGTGGCACACACCTTGGATCCAGCTACTTGGAAGCCTGAGGCAAAAGGATCACCCCAGCCCAGCAGGTTGAGGGCTATGGTAGCCATGAGCGTGCCACTGCACTCCAGCCTGGACGACAGAGTAAGACACTGACTCAAAACACCAACAACAACAAAAAAACCAATCTATACACACATATGTGTGCACACGCGTGCGCGCACACACACCTCTAACCTTCAACACCAACAAAAAGCCTACCATGCATAGAAATAACTCGCATTTTTGAGAAATGTTTAAAAAGAGGCTATGTTCCTTATTTCAGGCTCTATATGAAGGGGAGAGGATAACAACGATAAGAGTTCAGGAAAGCAGCAGACAGTAGTAACTGTGAGCAATCATGAGGAGAATCCAAAAGGGGAGAAATTTCTATCAAGTCTGTGGAAGACATGAAAATTCTCACATAAACAGAACAGGGAAGCCGGGCTCGGTGGCTCAGCCTGTAATCCCACGCCTTTGGGAGGCTGAGGTGGGTGGATTGCCTGAGCCCGCGGGTTCGAGACCCGCCTGGGCAACTTGGCGAAACCTCATCTCTACAATAAATCAAAAATTAGCTGGATGTGGTAGCGCGCGCCTGTAGTTCCAGCTCCTTGGAAAGCTGAGGTGGAAGGATCGCCGGAGACCAGCAGGTTGAGGCTGCAGTGGCCGGGAGCACTCTGTCTGGGTGACAGAGTGAGACTCCAACTCAAAAAAAAACAGAACAGGGATCAAAAGACAACTTTAATGAAGTCTCAAAGGGCATAGTGACATCACCTGATATTTCAATGACCTGGAATATAATTAGTAGAACAAGATGTCACTTTCTATTGCTATCTTCAAAAACTCTAATCTTTTATTCTGCAATATCTGAATCTGCTATTAATCCTACCAAAAATGAAACCAAAGAATTATGAGAGAGCAATGAAGGGTCTTAATTACACTAATATATGTATAACTGGCATCCCCAAAGGAGAAAAAGAGGGAAGAGAAAAAATTCCAAGAAATCCTAATTTTGGACAAATTTTTTTCAAATGTAATGAAAACTATAAATCTACAGATCCAAGCAGTGCAACATCCCCCAAGCACAAGAAGCATTCAGAAAACTATACTAAGGTGTATCATTTCTAAACTGATTAAAAACAATAATAAAGAGAAACTCTTCAAAGCAACTAGAGAGGAAGAAAGATTCCTTACATACAGAACAGAGAGAAAACAGATTGTCTCAAAGGAGACAATGCAAGCCGCCAGTGGAGCAACATCTCCAAATTATATAAACAAAGTCGTCAGCCTAGTATTATTCGTCTAGCAAAATATCTTTGAAATATGAAGGAAAAACTTTTGGGAGTGACAAGTATGTTCACTATTTTGATTGTGTAGTGGTGATTTCACACCACTACTGTCACTTTATGCATCACCATAAAGCAAAGATTCAAAAGCGCTATGACCTCAGTAGAAGGGTACAGTAGTGTAACACTAGTGAAACCTGTCCCTTGACTGCTTCTAAAAGAGTAAAGGAAATGACAACGGTGCTGTGGTAGAACACAGGGGAGAACCCTTAGAAGCTGCAGCCACAAAGCACTTCTAGTGCCAATCTTAAAACCAAATGCACACCAACTGGGTGCTTCAAAACTTCATTCTGGAAATTTTTTTTTGGGGGGGGGGGGGGAGTTGGGAGTCTCACTCTGTTGTCCAGGTTGCGGAGTATAGTGGCACACTCACAACCACCTCAGCCTCGACCTGCTGGACTCAGGTGAACCTCCTGTCTCAGCCTTCCAAGTAGCTGGAACTACAGGCATAGACCACCACACCCAGTTAATTTTTTGATTTATTGTAGAAATTAGGTCTCGCCAAGTTGCCTGGGCTGGTCTTGAATCCGTGGGCTCAGGCAATCCTCTCATCTCCACCTCCCTAAGTACCGGGATTACAGGCAAGAGCCACCGAGTCTGGCCATTCTGGAAACTTAATTGTCCCAAACCGGTAGTGCTTCTAGGCAATAGCAACAGGAAATTCAATCCTTTGTTGTAGAAAACATCTTATTTTTAGACAAAAAATTTGCATAAATAATTATTCAAGGATAGTGAGTTCGTGTGTCTTCGAACTTGTTGCTAACTCCCTATAAATTTATATTTTACATCTAAAAATGAAGTTTTTAGAGGGGGATGACGTGGCTGCCATTTAAAATGTAATGGATGGGTTTTAATGGCAGTTTAATAAATAAATAGCTAAAAAGAATATTTGTGAACTGAGATTGTTCAGAGAAAATTGCCTCTCAGTTTGTATTTTGAATGTAAAAAACGAGAATACAAAAGTTAAGAGAAATGGAAAAAGAATGGAGGGGGTCTAACATACATGTAGTTATAATTCTAGGAGAGACAACAAAGAATGTGAGAAACGCAGCATCTGAAGAGATCACCAATTGAAAGACACAGTCCTAACCCACTTAAAGGCATTTTAGCTATTCTTTAGAATTTTTAGGTACTTCTGTGTATAAATGATGTATCTTGTGATTTTAAAACTCTTTTGAAGTATGTAGCCCTCATTGATATGAACTGAATTTTTCCATTTGCTTAGGAAGTATTCAAAGGGTAGGGATACCACAGTTAGCAAGACAAAATAAGGTGCTGTTCGTCCTTTCCCTGCATTCTAATTAAGAAGAAAACAAAAATTTAAATAGGGCGATGTGCTCAGGACGTAAGCAGCTGAACATTCGAGATTGGGTACACAGAAAAGGGCTCTTGAAAATGTGATGACATTTACACAAGTAACGGAAAGACAGACCTAGGCATGCAGACCGAGCAAAAGATGAGCCAAAAATGATCAGAGGAAGGTTCGCACTGTTGCAAAGGAAAATAACCCGTCTATGGGACTTTAATCTTTGTACTAAATTTCACAATTAATAAAATTTTCACACAAAATAAACCTCACCCCATCTGCCCCTTTGCCAAATGGGTAACTTTTATCTGTGGAACTACTGCAAGTCTGTTTCTTTCCCAAGTCGTCTCTGCTGATATTCCTTTCTTTCAAGCTAACTCTTAGCCAGATCCAAAATTATTCTCTTTTTAGCCATAAACAATCGTTCTGCTGTGTAACTGACTTATTGAGCCTACGGGCTCTTCAGATTGTTTGATATCCTAATGGGCTCACAAACTGTAATTTTTTTTTTTTTTTTTTTTTTGAGTTGGAGTCTCACTCCGTCGCCCAGACTGGAGTGCAGTGGCATGCTCCCGGCCACCGCAGCCTCGCCCTGCTGGGCTCTATTGATCCTTCCGCCTCTGCCTTCCGAGTAGCTGGAACTACAGGCGCGCGCTACCACGCCCGGCTAATTTTTTGATTTATTGTAGAGATGAGGTCTTGCCAAGTTGCCCAGGCGGGTCTCCCGCAAGCTCAGACAATCCATGCACCTCGGCCTCCCAAAGCGCAGGATTACAAGCTGAGCCACCGAGCCTGGCGACAAACTATTATATTAAAATTAACAAGGCTATGCTTCTGCAAAACCCAAATGAACTAATCCGAGTTTGGAGATACTAAGTAGTTAATCACTGAGATGAACTACTACGTAACCATACACTCAATCTCCAAAAATAGCAATGACAACATACATTTTTTTCATTATTGTATAGTTATCACCTAGCATGGTACCTGGTATATGGTGACCACTCAAATATCTACTGAACAAGTAAGACCAATGAATACAGAATGAAGTTCAATAAAAAAGTCATTTGTCTGACAATAAATGTATCCCATGAAAAAAATATGCTTAAACAGGAAATCTTGGTATGTGCCACAGCTCTGAATCTAGCTTCCTAAGAGGACTGATGGTAGACACGTATTTATATGACATTTCTACCAAGAATGTACTCAGATTTTTCAACTATTTGGATCACGTATGAAAGATTTTTTTAATTTTTAGAAGAATTTAAATTACAGAAGAACTAAACAATGAGTTTGGCAAAGGTTCTTCTAAAGCAGTATTTCTCATCATTCGTTGAATAATGTAAACCACCTGGAATGATTTTCCAGTATTTTTAAAATACTGCAAAAAAAAATGTTTGATTCCCAGGCCATAATACAAGATTCTGGGTTCAGCCAATCCTTACGCCTCAGCCTCCTGAGTAGCTGGGACCACAGGCACATGCCACCAAGCGCAGCTAATTTTTAAAACCGTTTGTTGAGACAAGACATCGCGATGCTGTATGTTGTCTAGGCCTGTCTCGAACCCCTAGGCTCAAGTGATCCTCCAGCTTTAGCACCCCTAAATTCTGGGATGACAGGTATGAGTCACTGCACCTAACCTCAGGATTCTTATTTAACTAGCCTGGAATAGGAATGAGGCATCAGCATTTTTTTTTTAAATCCCCATAGTTTGTTCTAATTTATATCTAGGATTTCTGCTCTATCCAGGCAAAAATCCTAATTTAAAAGTCTAATTTTAAGAAAAGTTATTTAGGAAAATATTTTAGAGACATTTCACTCAAATGACCATCATTATAAACTATTCTACTCTTTAAGAAAAATACCTGAGTTTAGGTCTTAAGCAGTCACTCTCTCTTAAACCATATTGAGCCTCAAAAATAATCTAAAATCACCCTTCTCTATCTATTCACAAAACTGCAAAAGACTATAAAATATGTTAAGGTTGAATAAAAGTGACTTTCACTTTCAGCCAGGACAGAGTGACTGGTACAAGCTTGGCCCTGTCACCAAAAACTACAAAACAAAACAGAGATAAGGCAACTGTATTCAGTCACTGGACCACAGGTAGACAAAATCTGCATTACTTTAGAGAGCCTGCAGACAATTTTATGATAACTGGTACAGAGGGCAAGAGACCAAGCAGAGCACAGACAGATATTAGGGTTTGGGATTTGTGAGCAGCTGAAATCCACAGTGCAGGGCACTGAAATGGAGGGAGCTGTATAAGATGAGGATGGGGAGTTGAAGGTAGATGGGGGTAAGGAAAAATACAAAATAAGTGTGAATTCTTCACAAGTTCTTGGCCAATGTCTGGGCTATTTATTGAGATTATGCAAGGCTTAGCAGACAGTCACTGCTGTAAAGTTGACACTGGAAGATAAACACAGGTCAAGGAGTTCTGAAAGACAGAATTCCAGTGGTATTCCAGTGGAACTCCATCTTCAGAGGAGGAGGAGGCTTTGTTATCCTAGGCATCTACCTGAGAAACTGGAAAGGTCACATCCTAAAAGAACGAACTATACCCTGGATTAAGTTCTACTTTAGAACTATTCTGGCCTAAGAAAACCTAAAGCCAAATTTTGACAAGACCTTCTGAGAAACAGAGCTTAGAAGTTGAGGCCCACATCCTATCAAGTTAAGAGAGGCTGAGGCAATACCATGGGCTTTCCCAGATCTTCCTAAGCAAAGCTTAAAGCCAAGCTTACCCAAGATCAAGGTGATGTACCAATAACTGCACACTAGAACAATTAACAGTCTTCAGAGAAAGATACAATTTCTAGAATTTCTATAATGTATTCCCATAATGTCCAAATTGCAATAAAAAATTACTAGGCACTCAAAGACTCTGGAAAGTCTAACTCATAGTAAATAAAAAAGTGGCCAGGTGTGGTGGCTCACGCCTGTAATCCCAGCACTTTGGGAGGCGGAGGCGAAATGATTACCTGAGTTCAGGGGTTCGAGACCAGCCTGAGCAACATGGTGAGACCTCGTTTCTACAATAAATCAAAAAAACCAGCCGGGTATGATAGCACATGCCTGTTGTTCCAGCTACTTGGAAGGCTAAGGTGGAAGGATCACCTGAGCCCAGCAGGCCGAGGCTGTAGTGGCCATGAGTGTGCCACTGCACTATAGCCTGGGTGACAGAGTGAGACTCCAACTCAAAAAAAAAGAAGAAGAAAAAAGTACTCAATAGAAATGAACACCAAGATGATCCAGACACTGTATTTATCTAAGACTTTAGGGGATAGTGAATTTATTCAAAAATTCAAATTAACATAGGTTTTTAGTGAGTGAACTGACGTAAAATCTCAATAGATATATGAAAACTATTTTTAAAAATGGAAATTTTATAAAAATACAATAACCGAAATGAAAAAACCAGCTGGATAGATTCTGCAGCAAATGTGTGAAGAAAGGGTTAGTGAACATGAATGCACATCAATAAACAGTATTCAATCTGAAGGAGAGAGAATAGATTTAAGAAAAATGAACATAGGCATCAGAGACCCTTATGACAAAATCAAATAGTCTAACACATTTATAACTGAAGTCCTGGAAGACAGTAAGAACGTGGGGAATTTTAAAAAAGAGATAATGGTCAATTTCCAACATCTGATTAAAACCGTCAACTTCTAGTAAAAGCTCAGTGAACCTTACATAGGACAAATGGAAATACATACCTAAAAAAAAAAAAAAAAAAAAAAAAAAAAAGGTCAAACAAGGAAGTCCAAAGAAAAAGAGGAAATCGTGAAAGCAGTCAGAGAAAAGTCATATAACATTCAGGAAGTAACAATATAAATGATATCTAAAATAACGAAAGTCAAAATACAAAGTAATGGTATTTTTTTGAAATTGAAAGAAAAAACTGTAAATGCAGGATTCTAGTGCAAACTATCCTTCTAAACTGAGGATTTTCATATGAAAAGGAGAGGATTATCAGCAGATCTGTAAAATAAAATGTGCTAGAGGATATTCTCTCAGCCTAAGGCATACAACAGATGGAAACTCATAATATATAGGAAGCAATGAAGTCAGTCAGAAATGGTAATAAATAAGTAAATATAAAACACTAGGCTTTATTTTCCCGTCTCATAACTTCCTTAAAAGACAGTTTACTTTTTTCTAAAACATTGTGTATTCAGTTATATAAAGTATGTATGAATAAATGATATAGCAATAAAACAAAGGCTATGAGTTGTACCTAACCCTGACTTGTACCCTACATCTTTACAATAAAATAAGAAATATATGTATATAAGAGTAATTTTAAAAAGGCATATGAGTTAAATAAACTGAATTATTCTTTTCTAAGTTACTTTATCTGTGAAGTGAGAAATCATATTTTAAAGTAGATGTCAAATTAAAGCTGCGTATCATTATCCTAGAGCAATCACTAAAAATGATACAGTACAGCTTAAAAGACTAAAAGTAGATATAAAATACTGAAAAAAGATTTAATAAACTTCAAAGAATGCAGGAAAGAAAAAACAGAAGAACAAAACACAAAAGAGGGAAATAAAAAAGCAAATAGTAAATAGTAGACTTAACCTAACCATATTGATAAGTACATTAGATATAACAGGGTTAAACATTTCAATTAAAAAATAGAGACAGGGCTTCCTATTATAAGACAGATCAAGAAGTCCTCAACTATCTTGCAACTTGAAACTGATTTCTATGAAAACACACAAATAATTGAAAATTCATATATTTAGGCAGCTCCACTACTCATTTTTTTCTCTGTATCTAAATAATATTTGTTGAATAAATGAAATGTCTAAATTAATGTCAAATACTGCCCTACATCCTTGGGAGTCATATGTAAACAAAACAGACACTTTCCTTCATGAAGTTTACATGCAAATAGGAAAGACACAAAATAAAAAGTAAGTTACAAATTATGTTTAGAAGGTGATGATTGGCTGGGCTCGGTGGCTCAGCCTGTAATCCCAACACTTTGGGAGGCCGAGGCGAGTGGATTGCCTGAGCCCACGGGTTTGAGACCAGCCCGGGCAACTTGGCGAGACCTGTCTCTACTCTATATATAAAAAAAAAAATTAACTGGATGTGGAAGCATGTGCCTGTAGTTTTGGCTACTTGGAAGGCCGGGGTGGCCGTGAGTATGCCACTGCACTCCAGTCTGGGCAACAGAGTAAGACTCCAACTCCAAATAAAAAAAAAAGAAGGCAATGATTGCTGTATAAAAAAGAAAAATAAAACAGGGTAAGGAAGATTAGGAGTGAAGGGGCAAACTGCAACTTTAATGCAATTTTAAACGGAGTGATTAGAGTAGGTCTCACTGACAAAAAGCAAGGAAGGGAACCAGTGTAGCTGCAGCAGAGAAAGAGGGAGAGTCAGAGCAGTCACAGATAAAGTGCATGTATGGCGTCTTACAGAACTCTGGCTGGAGAGCCACTACAGGTTTTGAGCAGGGGAGTGAGACTTGAGATTTACTCTAGCAGTTGTGCTAAGAGTAAACTTAAGGGAGGTAATATTAGCAGCATGGAGACTGCTGCAGTAATTCAGGCAAGAAATGATGCTAGCTGAGACCAGGCCAAAAACAATAGAAGTAATAAGTGGTGGGATTTGACAATATATTTTGAAGGTGGGGCTAAAAAGATTTCCAAATTTGGATTTGGGTATAAGAAAAGAGTAGAGTCAAGGATAGTGCCAAGATTTCTGGCCCATGAAACTGAAAAAATGCAAGTGACACAAACTGAGAAGGGGCAAGGCTGCTGGTGAAAAAAGTTCTGAGTGCCAGGATTGGCAACAGGGGGAAACTGCCAGGGAAGGAAGGGGCACACCTCATCAACAAGGGTACCTGCATAAGGAACATTTGTATACCTAACCCTGAATTGTACCCCACATCTTTAAAATAAAAAAGTTTCAGAGGAAGGTGATCAGTAGTTCAGTTTTGCATGTGTTGTATTTGAAAAAACAGACATTCAAGTAGAAATATGAGAGTCTGTGGGACAGACAGGTCTGAAAGTTCAGGAGTGAGCACTGAGCTAAAAATATAAATTTGGATATCATCAGTATATAGACGTACTTAAAGCCCTAAGACTGTAGGTACAGATAATGGTGTAAACTCTGCCACATGCAACACAGGAGAACCTGCAACACAGGAGAACCAAGAAAATGAGCAAATGAGACTAAGAAGAAGTAATCAGTGTCATAGGAAGGAATCTAAAACAAGTAAATAAAATGTATTAAGAAAATGATTGGCTGGTGCAGTGGCTCAAGCCTATAATCCCAGCACTTTGGGAGGCCGAGGTGAGAAGACTGCCTGAGTGCATGGGTTCAAGAACAGCCTGGGTAACTTGGCGCGTTCTCATCTCTACAATAAATTTAAAAATTTTTTTTAAAAATTAGCTGGGTGTGGTGGTGCACACCTGTTGTTCCAGCTACTTGGAAGGCTGAGACAGAAGGATAGCCTGAGCAGAGCAAGTAGAGGCTGCGGTGGCTGTGAAGTGTCACTGCACTCCAGCCTGGGCAACAGAATGAGACTCCAGATCAAAAAAAAAAAGGAAAGAAAATGATCAGGTGGGTGCACTGGCTCATGCCTGAATCCCATCACTTTGGGAGGCAGAGGCGAAAGGATTGCCTGAGTCCAGGGGTTCGAGACCCACCTGGGCAACTTGGCAAGACCTCGTCTCTACAATAAATAAAAAAGTTAGCCAGGTATGGTGGTGCACACCTATGGTTCCAGCTACTTGGAAGGCTAAGGTGGAAAGAACACCTGAGCCCAGCAGGTTGAGGCTGCAGTGGCTGTGACTGTGCCACTGCACCCCAGCCTGGGAGACAGTGGGCTCCTGCTCAAAAAAGAAGAAAAAGAAAATGATCAAACATGTCAAATGTTGCTGATATATAAGGTATTAAGATGACAACTGAGAAATGACCTCTAGAGTTAGTAATGCAGTGGCTATTTATGACCTTAAAAAGAACAATATTGGTAAATAAATATACACAGTCAAAAGTGCGTATATTTAGGAGAGAATGGGATAAGAGGAATTGGAGACCATGATTATAAGGCAATTATTTCAAAAAGTTTTGCAGCGACAGCTCTGTAGCAGGGAAAGTGATTCAAAGAGGATTTGTGTTTTGTTTTAAAGATAGAAGAAAATACTAGCATACTGAAATGTGTATAAGAATAATTGTTAGAGACTGATAAACTGGCAGTTTGGCAGAGAGAAGGGCAAGTTGCTGAAGCAAGTCCTTAGTGACATGAAAGGGGATGGAATTCAGTGTATAAGCAGACAAACTGGCTCCCTATAGGTAGAGTTCAACTAAAATAACAGATAAATGTAGAAATGTAGATACCAGCGCTTGAAAGAGAGACATAAATGTGGTAGACAGAGTCTGTAGTTCTCTTTTGATATCTTCAATTTTCTCAGTGAAGTAAGAAGCAACGCCAATCAACATCTGGGAGGATGAAATATTTGACATTTAAGAGAGGATAAGAGAGGGAGAGGTGCGAATGCACAATATGACTTCCAGGCAACCTGAAGTATCTACTGAAGGGGAGTGGTCATGAACTGAAAACGTGATCAGTTGGTATAATTATGCCATGGTGTGCTTTCCTCTTGTGATGTTCAGCTGGATAAGCAAAGCATGATAGGAGGAAAGTCGCGTTTAATCAGGATTGTGGTTTTGCCAAGTGAATTCAAAAAGTGGGATATGGGAGTCAAAGCTAAATGCAAGGGGGTGATTTAAATGATTAGCAATGACATTAAACTAGGAAAGAGTTAAATGAGAACACAAAGGGATGAGATAAAGTGAAAGGGTAGAAGGCTCAATGGATTAAAATAGAAATAAAAGTCACTGTGTGGTTAAATAATTGTAGAAGTCTGGTACTAAGCAGAATGAGTTGGAATGACAGGAGATGTGGGCACAGAGAGCAATGCTTAAAATTGAGCACAATTATTAGAAATGACAAGGTCTAGTATATGACCAAGTGTATAAGTGGCTATGGCAACATAAAAGACAAAAACATGGCCGTGCATGGTGGCTCATGCCTATAATCTCAGCACCGTGGGAGGCCGAGATGAGGGGATTGCCTGAGCCCACGGGTTCGAGATCAGCCTGGGCAACTTGGCGAGACCTCATCTCTACCAATAAAATAAAAAAGAAACTAGCAGAGCATGGTGGCGTGTGCCTGCAGTTCCAGCTACTTGGAAGGATGAGGTGGAAGGATCACCTGAGCCCAGCAGGTCTAGGCTGTGGTGGCCGTGACCATGCCACTGCACTCCAGCCTGGGTGACAGAGTGAGACTCTGACTCAAAAAAAAAAAAAAAAGACAAAAACAATGGAAAAGAGTTCAAAGACTAGCATGTTTGAAGGATCAAGTCTGTATAAATTAGGGCTTTCCACAGTTTACCACTGAGTTAGGAACCAAAATCTTTGAGAAATCAAGAGGTATGACCGAAGGGTTTTTAGATGACAGTAGTAATGAAGGATTGTGGGTGATGACACGAACTTTAAATCTACACATTTTTAGGGAGGAAAGAAGAAGAATGGCCTGAAAAACAGTAAAGAGAAGACCTACCTTATACTGCCAGGTCCAGTGAGACATGAGATGTGAAAGAAAAAGTAGTCTTCAGTTAAGACAGTTGCAGGGGAAGCAGTGTACATTACAGCAAAAAAGGCACAGAAAAGAATTAAAGGAGAGGGTGAAGTTACAGATTTTGATGACACACCCTGAATTCCCCACAGCCAAGTGGCGCAAAGGGGCAGAATCAGACAGATGCAGAGTCCTGTGGGAATTAAAGTATGCCAGAGGAGGGAACACGTGAGCGTGTGGAAGCTTCTTGGGTGGCAGATAAGAAAGGACACAGGACAGAACAATATTAGCCTTCTAGATTTAAGGCTGATAATGATGAAGGGGTCGCAAATGGCGGTGGTAAAGAAATTCCATTTGGATTTTCCTCTCGTAACCTGTCAATGGAGAAGAAATTCTGGTTCCAGCTGGTCAGCCACACTTCTACCACACATGAGGTCTGACGAACAACAGTATGGTCCTCCAAGTGACCGTTCATTTCAAGAGAAATAAGTACATTTCTTCAAAACACAATCTCTCCAAATGTATAGGTTCTATCTTGCCCCAATGCTGACAATCTCTAGCATTACTCATGAACTATCATATGCATCAACTTTGTGAATATTGTTTTCAAAAGGAAGCGGTTTCATTTTTTTCCTGCAGACCTCCTTCTAGGGTCCTCAGTTTACATGCTTTAGTCTAAACTAGCTATTGCACAGCTGTCATTTTGGGTATTTGATTATCTTCTACTTTCTTGGCTTACTAACTTATTTTGGTAGATAACATTCTCTAATGGCTTGCCAAAAAGAGGTGCACAGGAAGCAAAGCTTCCGCATCTTTGTAAGCATTAAAAATGTCTACAGCTGGCCAGGCTCGGTGGCTCAACCTGTAATCCCAGCACTTTGGGAGGCCTACGCAAGTGGATTTCCTGAGCCCACCGGTTCGAGACCAGCCCGGGCAACTTGGCAAGACCTTGTTTCTACAATAAAAAAAAAAAATTTAGCTGGGTAGGTAGCGCTCCCTGTAGTTCCGGCTACTTGGAAGGCTGAGGTAGAAGGATCGCCAAAGCGCAGTCAGTCGATGCTGTGATGGCCGTGAGTGTGCCAATGCACTCTAGCCTGGGCATCAGAGTAAGATCACAACTAAAAAAAAAAGAAAGAAAGAAAATGTCTACAACTTACCCTCACATTGATTTATAATTTAGCTACAGAATTCTAGATTAACAATCTTTTCCCCTCACCTCCTGACTTTTGAAGTCACTGTTGCACCATCTTCTAGCTCCTGGTATTATTATTTTTAACATCCTATTTTGATTCCCATTTCATTGCTGGTCACCTACACCTATTCTTTGGAAACTGTTGATCTTAATTTTAATCCATAACATACTATCATTTAATGATGCTATATGCCTTGGTTATGTGTCTTTTTTACAATTATTGTTCGGGGCACTAACTGGGACATTTTACCCTGGTGGCACTACATTCTTAGAAGGATTTCTTGTATTAGTTATCTGATAATTTCCCCAAATTTTCTTTTCCTTTTCTGCAATTCATATTAATTGCCTACTGGAATTCTAACTTTTAAATTTCCTTCAGAGGGTGAGAAGGCCTCTAAATCCTAAAAGAGAGGTAGGGAGACATGGTAAGATGAAAAGGCATCACTACTGGCAATATGCAAGCAAGTCAGAGGAGGTGAAGGTACCACAGCTCAGTGGGCAAATTTACACTTAACTGCCCTGATTTCAGCCTAGTACTTCATCCCGACCACCCTCCACGTGGACCTAACACCCCCAAGCCCAGTACCTCTACTGACCAGCTTCCTTCCTACAGACCTCCTTTGCATGGCCTTAGATCATTCAACACTATTAGGTCAATTACCAACACCAACTCTTCCATTCATTACCCTGCTTTTTAAAAACTGACTGAAATTCCCATTGATATCTTTCCTCCCAATCTTAAGTCTATATAAACTTAAACTACAGCTTTTTTAATTCCTTTACTATAAACAAGAATTCTACGAATGGAATTTTTAGAGATACAAAAAATAACCCCATGGTTTAGCTAGAAACGTAGTAATGTTGTTACAAAATTTCATTCAATTCTACAGCTGCTTTTTCCTTTTTGAGAACAACTTCCAAGGCCACAATGCAAACCAAAGACTTCAAGAAAGTGTTTTTAAAAAGAAAATATATAGGTTTCCATGTCAATAATAACTAACAACAGCTAAACTGTTATGAACACTTATAATATTATGCTAAGCGTTTTTCAGGTACAATTCTCAGACCTGTAATCCTTTATCAACCTTAGAAAGCTGGCAGTGTAATTTCCCCCATTTAAAAGATACACAGGCTGGGTGTGGTGACTCACGCCGATAATCTCAGCACTTTGGGAGACCAAGGTGGGAGGCTCACTTGAAGCCAGAAGTTCAAGACCAGCCTGAGCAACATAGCGAGACTCAATCCCTAAATTAAAAAATAAACATATATTAGCCCAGTGTGGTGGCATGCTCCTGTAGTCTGGGTACTCAGGAGGCAGAGGTGGGAGGATTGCTTGAAATCAGGAGTTTAAGGCTGCAGTGAGCTATGATCACACCACTGCACTCCAGCAAAAGAAAAAAAGATATACAAATACACACACAAAGCATACACTATACTATGTAGCAATTATTTTAACAAAAATAACAAGCTGAGGGGGAGTGAGGAAAACCAAAATATAATTATACGTAGACCACGTAAGTCAATGATTATAGAATGAAGCTAAATTCAGAAGAAAATTCACATCTTTTTGATCAACTAAGTACTCAACTTAAGAATCTAAAAAAGAGCTGGGCTCGGTGGCTCAGCCTGTAATCCCACGCTTTGGGAGGCTGAGGTGAGTGGAATGCCTGAGCCCGCGAGTTTGAGACCCGCCCAGGCAACTTGGTGAGACCTCATTTCTACAATAAATCAAAAAATTAGCTGGGCATGGTAGCACGCGCCTGTAGTTCCAGCTACTTGGAAGGCTGAGGCGGAAGGATCGCCGGAGCCCAGTGGGTCAAGCCTGCGGTGGCTGGGAGTGGCCACTGCACTCCAGTCTGGGCAACAGAGTGAGACTCTAAAAGAAAAAAGAAAAGAATCTAAAAAGGGAACAGCAAAATTAAGCTAAGAAAAAAATTAATAAAGATAAAAGAAAACGGGAGAATTATAAGACTTTCATTTATTTTATTTTGTATGTCTTTTGAGTCAGGCTCTTACTCTGTTACCCAGGCTGGAGTGTAGTGGCACAATCACGCCTCACCGCAGCCTCAACCTCCTGGGCTCAGGTAATCCTCCTTCTGCAGCTTCCTGAAATGCTGGGATTACAGGCATGAGCCACCGAGCCCAGCCTACAACACTTGTAAAGAATAGAATAAATGAATTCAATAACTGGGTTGCTATAATGGCCAAGAAAAGCCACAAATCTATTGCCAAGTTAATAAGGAAATAAACCCAGCTATAAAACACCATAAATAAGAAAAAGATAACAACAGATCTTCATAAAATCTGAGTGTTAATTCAAAGCTAATGTTTTTAAACCTCTACACTTAAAGCCTACACTTCTTTACCACTATACAAGGTATCCATGTGACCAAAAACCCATTTGTACCCCAAAGCTACTGAAATTTTAAACACATTAAAATATATATATTATTTAGGTATTTTCCTATCAATATTCACCTCTACAATATTGAATGTCTATATATGTTATATAAAAGGGTATGTCATAGCTTACTTGATTAAAGTCTTGTTTTCTCTTGGGAGGAAAAAAGATAATACACAAAAGTAAACTAGTTTTAAGGTTAAACAGCTCTCCTAACAGACAAGGAAGGTGTTCTACAGTCTAGGTAATGTTATGTGCAAAGTTGGAACCTGCTGCTAGACTGCAAGTGGAAGATAACAAATTGTAGAGTCAAGAAGCTAACTTTGCCCAGAGAGGTCTAGGCTTTGCCTTCAGTTCCTGGCAGGTAATCTCTAAGGCCCTGAAACATTCTGCCCGATAGAAGTATCTCTGTTTACCTGGGGACCTTGAGCCAAGCCACAATCTGTGCTAATGATGTGACTTGCAATGGGAATTCTGGGTCACACAGTACCAGACCGACCTCTGGAGGGACTGTCCTGGAGACTGAGATCTGCCACGTGAGCAGAGAACCATTTCTATGTGACAGCCCCAGTAAAAATTCTAGACATTAAGGCTCACTAAGGTGAGCTTCCATGGTTGGCAATATTCTAGGCATACTGTCACACATTATTGCCAGGAAGCGTTAACAATGGCCATGACTCCACTGGGAGAAGACAGCTAAAAGACTCACATTTGAAATTCTCCTGGACTCTACCCCATGCATCTTTCCCTTGGAAGATTTTTTTTTTTTTTTGAGTTGGAGTCTCACTCTGTCGCCCAGACTGGAGTGCAGTGGCCACTCCCGGCCACCGCAGCCTCAACCTGCTGGGCTCTGGCGATCCTTCCAAGTAGCTGAAACTACAGGCGCGCGCTACCATGCCCGGCTAATTTTTGATTTATTGTAGAGATGAGGTCTCGCCAAGTTGCCCAGGCGGGTCTCAAACCCGCGGGCTCAGGCAATCCACTCACCTCAGCCTCCCAAGGCG
>CAUYQG010154513.1:0-16145 GCA_963574415.1 Tarsius wallacei
TATGCCTTGGGAGGCTGAGGTGAGTGGATTGCCTGAGCCCGTGGGTTCGAGACCCGCCTGGGCAACTTGGCGAGACCTCATCTCTACAATAAATCAAAAAATTAGCCGGGCGTGGTAGTGCGTGCCTGTAGTTCCAGCTACCTTGGAAGGTTGAGGCGGAGGGATCGCCAGAGCCCAGCAGGTCGAGGCTGCAGTAGCCACTGCACTCCAGTGTGGGCGACAGAGTGAGACTCCAACTCAAAAAAAAAAAAAAAAGTGAAGGGGGGGCTGGGCTCAGTGGCTTAGCCTGTAATCCCAGCATTTTGGGAGGCTGAGGCAAGTGGATTGCCTGAGCCCTGAGACCAACCCTGGCAACTTGGTGAGACCTCATCTCTACAATTAAGAAAAAAAAAAATTAGCTGGGCATGGTAGCGCACACCTGTAGTTCCGGCTACTTGGAAGGCTGAGGGGGAAGGACTGAGCCCGGCAGGTCGACGCTGGGGTGGCTGTGAGTGTATGCCATGACACTCCAGCCTGGGCGACAGAGTGAGACTCCAACTCAAAAAATAAAAAAGTGAAGGAGAAATAAGGATTTTCTCAGACAAACAAATATTCAGGGAATTTTTTGTTGAACTTTCTTGAAAGAAATGTTAAAGGAAGTTCTTAAGAGAGAAGGAAATGACATAGGTCAAAAACTCTGATGTACGTAAAGCAAGGAATAGCATTGAGGAAGGAATGAGTGAAGGTAAAATAAAAAGCTTTATTTTGTCTTGTTGGTGGATCTAGCAGGTAACAGTTTGTTCAAAGTAATAACACTATTCAATTACATATGCTTATGTGTGTATATTTGTGCTCACGTATACTTACATATAAGTGAAATGAATGACAGTAATAATATAAGGAACAGGAGGTAGGAATTAGGATTATCTTCTTATTAAATGGTACTCACATCACCTGTGATTGTCAGAATGGATGATAAAACATGATCCAACTGTATATTGTCTACAAGAAACCCACTTTAAATATAAAAACACATACAGATTAAAAGTACGTAGGTGGAAAGAGAATACATGGTGGAAAGAGATACCATGCTAACCACTAATCAAAAGAAAGCAGGAGTAGCCATATTAATTTCAGTCAGAGCCAATTTAAAGTTAAATGTTATTAAATTAATAAAACTTAAGTTTTAATAAGCTTAAAGTTTTAAACCTTATGTTATAATAAAACTTAGTATAACATAGTACTTGAAGTCCTAATTGGAGCAGTTTGGCAAGAGAAAAAAACTTAGTATAATTTAAGTTTTGCTAGTATTGGGCTTTATAGAAATCACAGTGTAAATGTTCAGGAATTGAGGAGGAGGTGGAGATAGGTACAGATTAGAGAGCATTATGGGGATTGATGTATGGGTTATGAAAGATAACCTTTGAACCTGGGACTTCTTATAGTGACTGACATAAGTAAAGGGCAGAAAAGTTATAAAGGATAATGAGGAGCATGACTTAATGATAAAGGGGTCAATTCTCTAAGAAAACACAACAGTCCTTAATGTGTATTCTAACAACAGTGTGTCTAAATAGGTGAGGCAAAAACTGATAGGATTGCAGGAGAAATAGATGAATCCACTGTTATAGCTGGAAACTTCAACACCTCTATCAGAAATGGACAGAACCAGCAGGCAGAAAAATCAGTAATGACATAGTTGACCTCAACAGGGCCATTAGTCAACTGGATAGAATGGGTGTCTGTAGACTGCTCTTTGAACAGAAGTGGAGTACACATTCTTCTCAAGCTCCTAGAGATCATTCTCTAAGATAGACCAGTTCTGGGCCATAAAGCACACCTTAAATTTTAAAAGAACAGGTAGTATGCAGTGTCTGCTGTCAGACCACAATGGAAGTAAACTAGAAATCAATAATTGAAAGATAGCTAGAAAATGCCAAAATACTTGGAGATTAACCAACACACTTCTGAGTAACATATGGGCCAACAAAGAAATCCCAAGAGAAAGTTAAAAATATTTGGAACTAAATGAAATTGGAAACATCAAAATTTGTGTGATGCAGTGAAATCAGAGCTTACATTTCCTTATGAGGGAAATTTAAAGCACTGAATACATATATTAGAAAAGAAGAAAGATCTAAAATCAATCATCTAAGCTTCTACCTTTAGAAACAAAAAGAAGAGTAAATTAAAGTAAGAAGAAGAAAAGAGATAGTAAAAATTAGGGCATAAATCATTGAAATCAGAGACTAGAGAAAATCAAAATCAAGACGAGATTAGGTAGAGAGAGTGATAATGACCCAGGAGGATCTAGGGGCTAGTAAATGACACAGCAATAAATGGGTGACATAGTCTGATGACATAAGACTCAAAGCTAAAGGATTTCAGGGTGGAAAGAGGAAGAACTTTTTGAGAGTGACTAGAAGTCCCCCTTCCAGACCCAGTGATATGAGGGTGATAGTAAACATAGCACCTGCCAGGGGAAGGGCCATGGGGAGTCAGTGCACTCAGGGAGCAACTAGGTATGTTTTAGTTAGAACGAGATAAATATATAGAGAGGTTATAATTATTTTTTCTGATATCAGGCTCTATGATTCAGAAATCACAGTGTAAGAGTTTGGGCATTAAGGAGACATGGGAAATGGGTGCAGATTAGGGAACAAGCAGAGCATTATAGGGGTCAGCGTATGGATTGTGAAGGATAACCTTTGAGTCTGGAGCTTCTTGTAGTAGCTAACCTAAGTGAAGGGCAGGATGTGATTAGTTCTGGCCAACTGAAGACATAGTGGTGGTGAGGCTGGGAGTGTTCAGAGGTAGCAAATTATATATGGCTCCCTCTTGTCCTCTCCATCTGGAGATGAAGAGGCCTAAGGCTCATTCTTGACTTGTGCTGGGGAACAGTGGTTTTATTCCAAGTACAGGGCTCTTTGTTGACTTCTGTTGAATAAGGATAGGAAGCAAGTTAAATTTATTTGTTAATTAGATGGCAAATGTTAGTTAAACCTTTATCTTGTTACATGTAACTCCTTATCTGGTCACAAGCAGTAATAGTATATAGTATCTTTCTTTAGAAGTTGTGAAGTTATTACATAAAGGAGCATTATATAATCACATCTTATACAAATTATAGTGTAGGTTTTATGAATGTCTTTTTGACATTCAGAAAAGCTCAGCCCAATTTAAAATCTGAAATACTTGGGTATAAATAGAGGTATTTCGTGAAGCTTTGTATATAAAATGCACCAGTACTTAGTATTTAGAATTCACAATCACTGATAGGGATTTTTTTAAGAGTAAGTTCCTCATAAAATAAATTTCTTTTTTTTTTTTGAGTCAGAGTCTCACTTTGTCGCCCAGACTGGAGTGCAGTGGCCGCTGCCGGCCACCGCAGCCTCAACCTGCTGGGCTCCGGCGATCCCTCCGCCTCAGCCTTCCAAGTAGCTGGAACTACAGGCGCGCGCTACCACACCCGGCTAATTTTTTGGTTTGTTGTAGAGAGGAAGTCTCACCAAGTTGCCCAGGCGGGTCTCGAACCCACGGGCTCAGGCAATCCACTCACCTCAGCCTCCCAAGGCACGGGATTACAGGCTGAGCCAATAAATTTCTAATTGTACTCTATCAGTGTCTTTGTTTACAGTTGTCAGTGAATATCTCAGCTAGCCAATAATACAACTAGAAAAAAAATGACAAGTATTTTTTTCTCTTAGTTGGTGCTTCCCGTGCTGCTGTTGATGCTGGCTTTGTTCCTAATGACATGCAAGTTGGACAAACAGGAAAAATAGTAGCACCAGTAAGTATTGTAAAAAAATATACCAAGCAGAATTATATGGGGATAAGTACTGTACGTAATTGTGGAAGAGTAATCTCAGTGATTTAGCAGTGAAATATGTCATTCTCACAAGGTCTGTGGAGTTCTTGGTCTCAGTAAAATGCTTTGCGGTTCTTAAATCCAGCTTATTTTTAAATTGTTTTAAAGCAGTGGAATACTTTTTCAAATGAAGTTGTATCACAATATCAAATATAAAACTTGTAAAAGCAGCATTGTATTGTTAAGTTGATATAAGTTTGCATGAATAGCATTTATTTGCTGTAAGGTCTTAGGTGTGTAAGAATAACGAACCTATTTTAATGAACACAGAATTTTGAAATTGGGAGCTGTGAATGACAGTTTTAATCTTGTATCTTCCTGAACACCTAGTTTATTTCTGCATTTTGTCTAGTAACATGTATTTCAGAAAATCCTGATCCATGTAGATAATTGATACTAGAATATTCTTCAGTTAAACCTACCCAAAACGTAAAAGGACAGAGCAGGAAATTTTGGGTTCAAAGTTAAGTCATGAACAATTTATAAAGACTGTTCACTTTTCTTAGGTGATATAAGTTTTCAGTAAATAGGAAATTTAAGTATGTAAAGTATAGAGGAAATGTGTTTTTTAATGTATTTCAAAACAATATGAAGTTATGTCCATTAAAAAATATATCTCGGCCGGGCTTGGTGGCTCAGCCTATAATCCCAGCACTTTGGGAGGCTGAAGTGAGTAGATTGCCTGAGCCCGCAGTTTGAGACCCACCCAGGCAACTTGGCGAGACCTCATTTCTACAATAAAAATTTTAAAAAAATCAGCCATGTGTGGTAGTGTGTGCCTGTAGTTACTTGGAAGGCTGAGGCAGAGGGATCGCCAGAGTCCAGCAGGTTGAGACTGCAGTGTCCGGGAGCATGCCACTGCACTCCAGTCTGGGCAACTCTGAGACTCCAACTCAAGAAAACACACACACACACACACACACACACACACACACACACATCTCAGTGCTCTATTTTATAAGATGTTCACTCAAAATTTCAAAATACTGTAGTCAAAAATTTTAAGGCTTGTTTTTAAAGTTTTTTTTTTAAGTATCTGTTCAAATCATTTCCCATTTAAAACTTGGGTTCTTTATCTTTTTATTGTCTCTTTGTAGGTGTTCTTTATGTAACCTACATACAAATTCTTTGTCAGATGTGTACCGTAAATATTTTTTTCCATGCTAGAGCTTCTAATTAATTTTCTTTTGGTGAGCAGAAACTTTAAATTTTGATAAAATCCAGTGCATCAGTTGTCATTGTCGTCATCGTCATCGTTGTCCTCCGCCTCCTCCTCCTCCTCCTCATGCTGCTGCTGCTGCTGCTCCTCCTCCTCTGCTACTGCCACCACTCTTTTAAATGAGTTAGGGTCACCCAGACTGCAGCACAGTGGCACAATCATGGCTCACCACAGCCTCAAACTTCTGGGCTCAAGTGACCCTTCCACCTCTGCCTCCCAGGTAGCTGAGACTACAGGTGTGTGCCAACACACCCAGCTAATTTTTTTATTTTTTGCAGAGATGAGGTCTTACTATGCTGTCTACACTGGTCTTGAACTCCTGGGCTTAAGCAGTCCTCCCCACTTGCCCTCCCAAAATTCTGAGATTACAGGCATGAGCCACTGCACCTAGCTGTATGTTACTATTTTTTTCTCCCTCATTTTTTTCTCCACTTTCATTCTGGGACTCCAGTCATACATATTTTAGATATTTTTATTTTCTCCCATAGGTTACTGAAGTTCTGCTCACTCTTTTTCATCATTTTTCTTTCTGTTCTGGATGACTTATTTTGGTTTATTTTCAAAGTCACTAACTCTTCTATTATGTCTAATATGCTACTAAGCCCATCTAGGGACTTTATTATTCCAGGCTTTGTATTTTTCAGTTCTAGATTTGCATTTGGTTGTTTTTAAATTTTTTAACTTTTCTACTGAAATTTCTTATCTGTTTGACCATCATAGTTATGTTTTCCTTTATATCCTAGACCATAAGTATAGTAGCTACTTTAAAATCTTTGTATACTAATTCCAAAACCTGAGTCATTATAGGACTGGTCTCCTTTGATTGTATTTTCACATTTTCATATGTATTATGAATTTTTTAAATTTTTTGTCTTAGGACTCCTCATTTTTAAAAATTATTGGGGCCTCCCAAGAGCTTTTGTTTATGGGTGGGTGATATTATATTGATACTTATTATATTAGAAATTAAAATTGACAAAATTTAAATATTTACTAATTCATTTGAAAATAACAATAAGACCATTTGTTATATAAATAACATTTTTATGAGAATGATAATGTCTTCCAAAAAAATGAGAATGGTAGTATTGTTTTATATTTTTGGTTTGATATCTGGCTTAATAGAAGATATCTAGATTCTCTTTTCTGATCCAAGTGTGTTGTTTTATGTTGGTATGATTAAAGAATATGAAGAATATGAAGAAAATACAGCATCATACAGGTAGATAGTTGGAAAAGAAGGGAATATTTTGGTAGCCTTTTAAGATAATAGTGACTGTTCTTCTCTTACACTATACCAAAACTTGATAGATAGTATTTTCTTAGAGGTTATTTGCAGTGTGGAATCTGAAACCATGTCAATTAGCTTTTCATACTCTTATATTATGGTCCATTAGTCTATATTCCACTTTGAATCTTTTACCATTTTATTTTTTAAAAATCATTCATTGTTTATTTAGAAAATAATGTTTTACTGAGTTATGTGGATCTTCAAAATGTTGACACATTTATGAGTATCATAAAATCACCCGCGTTAATACGGTTATGCATTGCTTAACAACAGGGCTGTATCCTGAGAAATGTGTCATTAGGCAATTCTGTCATTGTGAACATCATAGAGTGTACTTATACAAACCTAAATATCCTACTACACACCTAGGCTGTTTGGTGTAGCCTATTGCTCCTATTGTACAAAACTATACAGCATGTTACTGTGCTGAATGCTGTGAATACTGTACAGAATGTTATGAAATAGTAACTGTTTGTGTATCTGGACATATTGAAACATAGAAAAGGTAATACCTTGAACTACAATTTATAATAGCTATGACATCACTAAGCGATAGGAATTTTTCAGCTCCATTAATATTAAACCATCCTTATATATGTGGTCTGTTGTTGACTGAAACATCATTTTGCTGCTCATGACTTTGTCGTTAATCTCATTAGAAGAGTCCAAATTTTATAGCCATGAATTCCAATATTTTAGAATTCTGATTTTTCACTTAAAAGTTTAAATTTTGTCCGTCACAACAAATACTTTCAGTTGTTTTCTCAGAATTGACAAGTTCACTTTATGGTCAATAAAATATCTGCCAAAAATGCAAATGTCTGTTATTTTTTTTAAGTAAAAATGGTGCTTCGTGAAAAAAAGGAGCTGGTTCAGCTTGTAGCTCAGACTGTCACACAAGTGCTTTTCCTCAAGACAGCCAGTTGTGGTTTGATATGCAGTAGAAGTGCTTGCTGCATAATTCACAATTTGTCACTTGGAATATTAAAGATATGTGTACTCAAAGGTCAGGATTTAATAAAACTAATAATTCTTACTGCTTCATCAAGGACATTCTTAAGTGAAACTGACTCCTTTTTTTAGCTGTATGTGGCCCTGAAGAATGCAGTGACAACCAGTACTGAGTGGTGCCACCACACTGATTTGCACTAAGGCAATAGCAGTTTAACCCATCGTTATTTCACATCATCAGTGCAAATGTCCATTTGGTTTTTCCAGAATAAACCATGAGATTTTTAAAAGTTACTTAAGTTGAGTATTTCAGTACTACTTGTGTTTGTTGCTGAGCATTCATATAAAATAATTCTTCAATGGCGAGCTGATGTTGATGCTGGACAGTAGAAGTAAAGCAGCAAACCCAACCATGTCTGTAGATTCATCTGTTAGGCAAAAGTACAGTTTTGTAGATGATATGTTACCTTAGTATTTGTGTTTACAATTAATTCTTTTACTCAGTAATTTACTGTGCCATTGAAATGCGGCAGTGTCGTAGTTGCTCTTCCTGATTTTTCATCCGGCAGGCATTCAGCAGTGTACCTTTAGTAGTCTCTCAGCAACTAAGCTTCTCTAGTCATTGAAATACAATAACTTAAGATGCTTTAGTGACTTTTTCTTTTCTAATTTGAACAGCTAAAATAATCAGCTTCTGGCTTTTAAATTCATTATATTCCGTTAAAATAGACATCCAATTTACTTTTCTTCGAACTCTGAATGTTATCAGAATGGCCATCCCATCCCCTGCATAAAATACAGTAAGGTAAATTATTAACATCTGTAAAGCTAAGAGAAAGATGATTTTAATCATATTTTCATTTCTTATTTATAATTTTACATAGTACTTTTTAGAGTATATTTATTTTTTCCATAACTTAGAGACCTTGTATCAGTCTTGTTTAGCATTTGTAAACATACATGTTGTAGCTGTGGGTTGAGAAAGTAAGTCTTCTCTATTTTAGTATAAATATTATCAAAATCTAATATAATAGTTTTAGAGAATTTTAAAAGTATATAAAAGTTTTTCTAAAATTTAAATGTTATTGCCATATAAGACAACCAAGTGTATGTCTTGTTGTGTTTCTTTGCAGGCATAAGGAAATCGGTGGGGTTTCAAATACCGATTTATTGAACAATAATGAGGTTATAGAAATTATAGCAGTTATCACTGTAAGAGCCAAACTGCCGTACTGAGAATTAGGTTAATCTCTGTGCACACACATATTTGTACCTAAAACCTGCTACCTTAAAATTCCTTAGGAAACATTAAAACACAGATGCATTACATTCTCTTAGCCATCAGAGTGATGGTTTCTTCAAAAGTCACGTAGCCTCTGGAAGACTCCACTGTACATAGAGAATGAGAGAAAAAAGGGCATGGCATCTTAGTGTTACCATGAAAATAGCTTTGGCATTGCAAAACCCCTGAAAGGGTTTTGGGGCTCTCAGGATTTATATAGACAGTATTTTGAGAATCACTGATCATTAAATCTTCTTGGTATGTATTATAGAGACATTAAATAATATGTTGTAGAGATTATGGAGCCTGTCAACTTTTTTTTTTTTTTTAATCTAAGTCTCACTCTGTCACCCAGGCTGGAGTGCAGTGGCACAGTTATGGCTACTGCAGCCTTGATTTGCTGGGCTCAGGTGATCCTTCCATCTCTGCCTTCCAAGTAGCTGAGACCACAGGTGCAAACTATGATGCCTGGCTAATTTTTTTTTCTTTTTTTAATTGTAGAGATGAGGTCTTGCCAAGTTGTCCAGGTTGGTCTTGAACTCCTGGGCTCATGCAATCCTCTCGCTTTTGCCTTCCAAAGTGCTGGGATTACAGGCGTGAACCACCATGCCCAGTGTAACTTTTTGTTGTAGCACGCAGTTAACTTGGCTGAATTTAAACTCTGTCTCCTCTGCTGAGCTAGTGTTAGCCAGGCAGCTTAGAGTCTACCTCATACATGCCTCATGCAGAGGTCAGACAGAGTTTTGAGTGAAATTTGTGGTTCTCTCACTGTGGTTCCCTCCTCTGAAATTTTTTCCTTACTTTCCAGCTAGAGTGGCAACCACAAATACTGCCTTTTGTGTGTTTTTTCAACCAATAAGACTGCAGGTTTCTACCCAAAGTGCCTGCTTTTGAATTGTCTTTTATCTCTGTGAAAAATTTGCTATTGCCCCAAGGGGAAAAGTGGAGGTGTATGCTGGACTTATCTCAGTGTGCCTCCCTATCTGAGAGAATTCTGGCTCCTCAAATGCTGCCTTTTCTGGGTTGATCTCCAATGTACTTAAACAGTTGCTATCTGTATTTTAACCATGTTTTATAGTTGTTCTCGGCAGGGGGATTAGTCTGATACAAGCTATTCCCTCAGGGCCATGAGCAGGAGTCCTGAGGCCCAGAATTGAATGCATTACTTCACATGTGCTCTGACTAGTGCAGAGTTGGATCATTATCTCCCTAAATAATATCTTAATTAATGCTACTTAATATTGCATTAGGTTTTTGGCAGCCACATCCCACTATTGGCAAGAACTGCACTTGGGGTCGTCCAAAATCTCCCTCCCCCCTGTTTGAATTGCCTGCTATTAAACCACATCTCCCTTGTCTAGTAGTAATGCAGTATTTCCTTGTTTTTAAAGCTGAGCACAGTACTTTGATTTATCCTTATTTAATTTAGGTCTGGTTTTTCTACCATTGAATCCTCTTGAATCTTTTAAAGCTTAATTTCATTTTCCATTCACTTCCTTTCATATTTATATTATTTGAAGATTTTATGGTTTGTTCTGTTGCCATTTTGTAATGATAGTGGAGGGTGTCACGCCTACTCTTTCTGACAGTAAGTAGTAAAAAGTTCCCTACTTCTTCAATACAAAGTTGGCAGGGCATGGTGGCTCAAGCCTGTAATCCCACCACTTTGGGAGGCTGAGGCAAGAGGATTGCCTGAGCCTGCAAGTTCGAGACCAGCCTGGACAAATGGTGAGACCTCGTCTCTACAATAAATAAAAAAAAATTAGCTGGGCATGGTAGCACATGCCTGTAGTTCCGGCTACTCGGAAGGCTGGGGTGGAAGAATCATCAGAGCCCAGCTGGTCGACGCTGGGGTGACCATGAGCCTGCCACTACACTCCAGCCTGGGCGAAGAAGTGAGACTCCAACTCAAAAAAAAAAAGAAAGTACAAAGTCAAGTTTTCTTAACACAAAATAATTCTACTTTAATTCTCAATTATTTGACAAAGTATGTCGATTTAATTATACTTTTAAATGCTTTTTTTGGTCATTCACAATAATTTACACATGCATATGAAAGATTATGGAACAATTATTAGTATGCTTATGGATTCATGCTCCCTACAAGAATTCAGACCCAGTGATGGGAAAACACTAGTCAATTCATAGCTTGCTAGTGTAACAAAGACTTCTACTACTTCTTATTTTCTAATTAACTTCTTACTTGGAGATAATTTAAAACTAACAAAATGTTAGCCAGATGTGGTGGCTCACACCTGTAATCCTAGCACTTTGGGAGACTGAGTTAAGAGGATTGCCTGAGCCCAGCCTGGACAACATAGTGAGATCTTATCTCTGCAATAAATAAAAAAATTAGCCAGGCGTGGTGGCACTCGCCTGTTGTCCTTGCTACTTAGAAGGCTAAAGCGACTGCAGTGACTGTTATTGTGCCACTACACTCTAGCCTGGATGACTGGGTAAGACTACAACTCAAAAAAAAAAAAAATACTTTCAAAAAGTTGAAAATTAAAAATAGGGTCAACCCCTTCAGGTCCTCTCCCACTGTGAGAACTTTTCTATCCTCTCAATAAATAAAAAAATAAAAATAAATAAAATAGTACCACTGGGCTTTGGGAGGCTGTGGTGGCAGAATTGCTTGAGCCCAGGAGTTTGAACCAGCCTGGACAATATAGTGAGACCTCGTCTCTACAAAAACATACAAAAATTAGCTAGATGTGGTGGCACTCACCTGTAATCCCAACTACTTGGGAGGCTGAGGTGGAAGGATCACTTGAGTCCAGCATGTCAAGGCTATAATGAGCCAGAACTGTGCCACTGCACTCTAGCCTGGGCAACAGAGTGAGACTCCGACTCAAAAAAAAAAAGTTCCTTATTTAATATCATTCCTTTATTCTCAGACCCTGGCCTTTCCTTTTACTACACAAATAAATGTATTGTACTTTGTACAAAAGCAAAACAGTACAAAACATAAAAACCAGCTTATCTATACGTATCAAAGAAAGAGGCAACCCTTTTCTTATTTAATGCTAATATGTTTACCTGTCCTCTGGATCCCATCATGTCCTACCTCCTTTGGTTCCATTAGTTACCCCACCCTCTGGGTACAGGGTGTCTTTCTCTACTGGCTCCTTTTCTATAACCTTCAAAAGAAAATCCTTCATCTACCCAGCAGGCTCTTCACCTCACTAGCTGCTTTATTCCTTTCACCTCTCTTGCTAGGCTAAGCTTGAAGAAGTAGCTTGCATTTGCTGTATTCCTTTTATTTCTCATTCCTTTTACTTAAAAAAATTACATATATGTAAAATTTATATAAAAATAGTATAGTAAAACACTTATGTTTTTAATCACCAAGTTTAAGAAACAATATTACAATACTATTGAAAGCCCCTGTGAACCCTCCATAAATACATATTCTTTCCTGTCCTCAAAATCAATGGGGTAACCGTTACTCCAAATTTAATGATGATTATTTTAATACAGTTTGTTTTTACTTTTGCCACATCTCTGTGGATCCCTAAGCAGTAAGTAGCTGAGGTTTTCAACTTGAGTACCACAAATGACTTACAAGTGTGCCAGCTGTTGATCCTCTCAGACTTGGAGCGGTGGACCTTATGACCAGTTTTGTTCACGTACCCCGGTGTGCCATACCAATGATACCATTTTCTGTGTGCCATAATATAAGAAAGTTGGGGAACACTGATATATAATATTTTTTATATAATTTTTAAAACTATCAAAAGCAATGTCCTATATGTGTTCTTTACCCTTCTTTCAGTCCATCTTATGTTTGTGAGATTGAGCTATGTTAATGCAAGCAATAGCATTTTTTCATATGTGTTTTATTGATGTATGGTATTCCACTATGTGAATTTATTATACTTTACCCTACCTGATTTCATACTAGGCAAAATGGGGACCAGAGGGAGGCCCAAACTTTACCTGTACGATGATCACTTATACACCTAATCCTGAATTGTACCCCACATCTTTAAAATAAAATAAAATTTTAAAAAAATTCATACTGTACCCATTCCTCTTAATGGATGTTTACTTAGGTAGTCTATAATTTCTTGCTTACAAATAATATAACCATGAAGATTCTTAGATAGATAGATAGATAGATAGATAGATAGATAGATAGATCTCCTTGTATGTTACTGCTTTACTAGAGAAATATGCCTTGGGCTGAAATTGCTCAAATGGAATTTTTAGCTTTATCAGATTTTAACAGATTGTTTTCCAAAATGGTTATTCCAACTTACCAACAGTTTTGTTGTTGTTGTTTTTTGGTTTTTTTGAGTTGGAGTCTCAACTCTGTTGCCCAGACTGGAGTGCGGTGGCACACTCACAGCCACCGTAGCCTCACCCTCCTGGGCTCAGGGGATCCTTCCATCTCAGCCTTTCAAGTAACTAGAACTACAGGCGCACTACCATGCCTGGCTTATTTTTTGATTTATTGTGGAGATGAGGTTTCACCAAGTTGACCAGGCTGGTCTCGAACCCCTGAGCTCCGGCAATCCTCTTGCTTTGGCCTCCCAAAATGCTGGGATTACAGGCTTGAGCCACCACGCCCAGCCTTACCAACAATTTTAAACATTACCTTTGTTCCCATCTTCTCTGACCTTCAGTATTTTTAGTTTGTAACAGTTGTATAGTTTTGTAGATGGGTGGTGTTGATGGTTGCGCAAGATGACTATGCTATACTAATGCCCCATAACTGAATATTTTTAAATGGTTAAAATGATAAATACGCCGGGCTCGGTGGCTCAGCCTGTAATCCCGCGCCTTGGGAGGCTGAGGTGAGTGGATTGCCTGAGCCCATGGGTTCGAGACCCGCCTGGGCAATTTGGTGAGACATCATCTCTACAATAAATCAAAAAATCAGCCGGGCGTGGTAGCAGTGCGCCTTGGAAGGCTGAGGCGGAAAGATCGCCGGAGCCCAGCAGGTCGAGGCTGCGGTGACCGGGAGTGGCCACTGCATCCAATCTGGATGACAGAGTGAGACTCCAACTCAAAAAAAAAAAAAGAAAAAAAATGATAAATATTATGTTACATATGTTTTACCACAATTAAAAATTAAGTTTTGGTAGTCTGATGGTCTTGAAATCTCACTTTACTTTTTCCTTTGCTTTTCCCTGATTACTAGTGAGATATTGTATGCTAAATATCCATTTCTGGGTTTTATTTCTCTCTGAATATTTCATGTACATATCTTTTGCTCATTTTTCTATTGAATTGCTTATATTTTTCTTATCCATTCTTGGAAGTTTTTAATATATCCTAAATACAAATCTTGTGATGTTTATGTGTGTTGCATACATTTCCTTTCAGTTTATGTTTGTCTTTTCCATTTTTAAAAATCACATCTCTTGACAGAAGCATTTAATTTTAATGTGGTTGAACTTAAAGTTTTGCTTTTCACATTTTGGTTTATAATCTGCTTGATTTGATTTTGGTGTTTGGTATGAAGTCAATATTCAGCATCATTCCCTCAGCACCATTGATTATACCTTTCCTCTCTCCCCACTAGTCTGCTGTGTCATCTCTTACATATCAAGTTTGAATACACGCATGGGTCTATTCCTGGCTGTCTATTCTGTACTACTGGCCAGTTGTTTATCAGTGTACCAATACTACACTTAAAGCTTTGAAATAAAGTTATGTGGTTGGACAACACTTCCCTTCCTGATATTTCTCCAAAATTGTGTTAGCTATTCTTGGTCCTCTGTACTTCGCTGCAGTGTCAGGATTTGTCAAACTCTACCGTTGGGATTTTGATTGGAAACATAGGTGTAACTTGTTATCTAAATTTAGTCTATTCCTAAAATTGTGTAGATACTGATGCTTCAGAGAACTCAAGTCTATATTATCTTAAAAGGGAGATTTTTTTTTTTTTTTTTTTTTGAGTTGGAGTCTCACTCTGTCGCCCAGACTGGAGTGCAGTGGCTGCTCCCAGCCACCGCAGCCTCGACCTGCTGGGCTCCGGCGATTCTTCTCCTTGGCCTTCCAAGTAGCTGGAACTACAGGCACGTGCTATATCCGGCTAATTTTTTAATTTATTGTAGAGATGAGGTCTCGCCAAGTTGCCCAGGCAGGTCTCGAACCCGCAGGCTCAGGCAATCCACTCACCTCAGCCTCCCAAAGCGCGGGATTACAGACTGAGTCACCGAGCCCGGCCAAAAGGGAGATTTAATAACTGATTCACAGTCAATTCAAAACCTCAAATAATTTTTCTGAATTACAAAATTTTCCTAAACACCTATGTAAAATCCTAAGATTTTTTGCATAATGCATTTTAAGCACCAGTTACTTTGTTTTTTAATACTAATTAGTTGGTATGCTTTTGGACAGAATGCAAAGATAGCTAACTATACAGTATCAGATGTTTCCTCTATACTGCTCCAAGCATGCACCATAATATAAATAAACTATGGGAAAATATGTTAAAGTTACGTGATGAATGCAAATAAATCTTAGCCAATATCGGGTATTATACATATACAGTCTTCTGGGAATAATGAAACTTTGTTTCATCCTTTTCTTTAATTTTCCTTTCTTATTGTGCTAACTGTGGCTCCCTGGACATTGTTGAATAGAAGTGGTGATGATAGACATACTTGTTTCTTATTTTCAAGGGAATTCTTCCATTGTTTCACCATAGGTATGATGTTTGCTGTCATTTTTTAATGGGTACCCTTTATCAGATTTTAAAGTTCCCTACAATAGGCAGTGTCATATAATAGTTAAAAACAATTAAGAATCCAGACTTTCTAGCCAGGTTTCCCGATTTAGCTCTTAGTGTAACTCTTTGCTTGTTTTGTGACTTTGGGCAAATCACTTAACCTCCCACCACAGTTTTCTCAACAGTATAATGGTGGTAATAATAGTCCATACTTCATCATGATAGTTTTAAAGATTAAATGAGCTAATGTATATAAAATAGGGTTAAGTGAGTTAAATGTGTAAAACACTTAAAATTGTGCCTAACAGCCGGGCTCGGTGGCTCAGCCTGTAATCCCACGCTTTAGGAGGCTGAGGTGAGTGGATTGCCTGAGCCTGCAGGTTCGAGACCCGCCTGGGCAACTTGGCAAGACCTCATCTCTACAATAAATCAAAAATGAGCCAGGCGCGGTAGCGCGCGTGTGTAGTTCCAGCTACTCGGAAGGCTGAGGCAGAAGGATTGCCGGAGCCTAGCGGGTCTAAGCTGTAGTGGCCGGGAGCAGCCACAGCACTCCAGTCTGGGTGACAGTGAGACTCCAACTCAAAAAAAATAAAAAAGAAAAAGAAAAGAAAGCCAGGCTCGATGGCTCAGCCTGTAATCCCGCGCCTTGGGAGGCTGAGGTGAGTGGATTGCCTGAGCCCGTGGGTTCGAGACCCGCCTGAGCAGGCGAGACCTCATCTCTACAATAAATAATTTTAAAAAATCAGCTGGGTAGGGTAGTGCATGCCTGTAATTCCGAGCCTTGGGAGGCTGAGGTGAGTGGATTGCCTGAGGCGGGTTCAAGACCCGCCTGGGCAAGCAAGACCTCATCTCTACAATAAATCAAAAAATTAG
>CAUYQG010154515.1:0-12022 GCA_963574415.1 Tarsius wallacei
TAGCCCCCTTCCAAGACCAGGCCCCCACCCAAGACACTCCCCCACCCAAGCCCGCACCCCACCCCCCGGCCGCCCCCCCCCCCCCCCCCCCCCCCCCCCCACCCCCCCCCGCCCCCCACCCCCCCCCCCCCCCCCCCCCCCCCCCCCCCCCCCCCCCCCCCCCCCCCCCCCCCCCCCCCCGCGCCGCGCGCGCGCCCCGGGGGGAGGAAGGAACACAAGTCATCATTCTTAGCCTTGGCGGAACTGCCTTTCAAAGTGACACAGGAAAATGAACAAAATCCTCACTTCTAGAAAAGCAGTTTCACTTCTCAATATCAACACTAGAGAAATACGCATAGGGCGAACAGGAGTATCCATTGCAGCAAAATATTGGAAAAGATCTGAATGTCCATCAATCTGGATAATGCTTAACAAAAGCAACTAAAACTTATGAGGAAGATTTAAATATGCATGGGAAATATGGAAAACGTCCAAGACTTGTTGTTGAATAAAAAGGATCAAGTAGCCATATATAATAATATACACAATATGATACAGTCATGTCAAATAGAAACTCATAAAACAATGTCCATGTATTTTCCATAGATGCATAGGTGTATATATATATATATGCACATGCACGTGTGGATGCCAATGTGTAGAGAAGAATCTGGAAGAACCTACTCTATGAAGTTTATACTGATCAAAGTCGCCAACTCTTGTTGTAGGGAGTTGCAGGTGAAGAGTTTGAGATTGAGAGTCGAGGTCAAAGGAGACTTTAGGCTTGTCTGTCGTTCTGTTTTGGGTCAAGAACATTCTATGTGGTCAAAATTTAAGTTGAAGGTAAGAACAGAACCGGGTGTGGTAACTCATGCCTGTAATCCCAGCACTTTGGGAAGTTAAGGTGGGCAGATTGCTTGAGCCGAGCTTGAGACCAGCTTGGGCAACATAGCAAAACCTCATCTCTACAAAAAAAACTCTTAAAGTAGCCAAGTGTGGTGGTACATGCCTGTAAGTCCTAGCTACTCGGGATGCTGAGGTGGAAGGATCACCTGAGCCTGGGAGGTTGAGGCTACCGTGAGTCATGATCGTCATGATCATGTCACTGCACTCCAGTCTGTGCGACAGAATGAGACCCCACCTCAAAAAAAAAAAATCAGAACAGAAATGGGGGATCCCTTCTCGCAGCAGGGTGTTGTGTACCTCATTAGTCCTCAAGTGAGCAATCCATTCATTGGTAAAATGTGCCGTGCGCCTTGTTTGTGCCAGGAACTGTGTTAGGAATCTAATAGTGGGCAATAAATCAGGTCCCCGCCCTAAGTTTATTTCTAAGAGAGAGGACATTGAACAGGGACTTCCAAAGTTGGTAAAGGTGGGGAGAAGAATGGGGTGCTATAAAATTGGGTAAGGGAACGAGATGGGAAACCAAGGAGCTGGCACTTATGCTATGATCAGAAGGGAGAGAACAGGGACGGTTAGACTGGGTGCGGTTGGAGGGCAGGATTGGGGCAGGAGGAGGGGCGGGGTGGCTAGGTATCCTAGGAGAGGAAACAGCAAGTGATAAACAGAACAAACAAGTGGCTTTGGGGCTAGAAAGGAAGGCAGCTGGGCAGGAGTGGGGCCCAGGAGAGTGTGTACCAGAGGAGGCTGGAGTGGCTCGGCAGGGCCGCTCAAGGATTTGGACTGTGTCCCAGGACTGCTGGGAAGCCGTTGAGGGTTTTAAGTGACACAGTCAGATTTGCCTTTTGCTGAGATGTCACCGGCTGCTGTGACATCAGGAAGGGGAGAGAGACAAGGATGAACGGGGGAGAACAGGCAGAAGGCTAATGCAGAAACCTGGGCAGGAGATGAGGGTGGCTTGGATGGAGGTGAGAAGTGGGTGGATCTGAGAAATATTTACATCCTGTGTGAGATACCGGAAAAGAACTGTCCCTTATTGAGCATCGTGTAATCAGTTCACAAGGTCTCATTAAATCCTACAACTGAAAGGGACAGCAAAGGCAGCAATATTTACCCCATTTGGAGGATGGGAAACATCCTGGATAAGAGGAGGGAAGGCGTTCTTGGGAGTGTTCCTCGCTCAGGTGTCCCTGGGTCCCCCACCTCCACCCCCGCCCCACAGCCCACACACTCACTGGTATGCAGCCAGCTGGTGAAGGTCAGTGAGCAGTTCTGCACGTCGAAAGGGAAGTTATAGATGTCGAGGCTACAGGCGGTCACCACCTGGAGGGGCTTGTAGTTCTGGACCTCGCCATGATGCCGGACATACACATACGGGATATCTGGAGATTTTCCCACATCCACGCTGGGGCCAGGGAAGAGGGGTCAGTTTGGAGGCTCAAAAGACAGGTCAAGCCCTAGAAGTCTGAAGATCTCTAAGCAAGCCAGTAGGGTTGACAGCAGGACAACCTGGATAGCACTGTCTGGCCTCAGTTTCCCCAACCTTCGTATCTTAGGCTTCCTGACCTGCCATTGTCAAGGTCACTTTCCAAGACATTTCTCCGTTATTGCCCTGGCTACCTGGCCACAAAAGGCAGGGAAGAAAATCTAAGGACCTAACAGCCGTGGGTGGTAAAGAGCCTGCCCGGCTGCCCTCACAGTGTGAACTTCTCCATACTCCCTAGGCTGGGCAGAGCTTAGCTCTCAGGGTCAACAGCCCTGTGGCGATGGGCAGCCTTGGTGGGAGAACAGAACCTTGTGTTCCATCCTGACTCTGGCTTCTCTTTGCTCCCCATGCTTAGAATCCTTTAAAATGGCTGGGTGTGGTGGCTCAACCTATAATCCCAGCACTTTGGGAGGCTGAGGAGAAAGGATTACCTGAGCCCAGAGGTTCAAGACCATCCTGGGCAACTTGGTGAGACCTCGTCTCTACAACTAATCAAAAAAAAAAAATTAGCTGGGTGTGGTAGTGTGCACCTGTAGTTCTGGCTACTTGGAAGGCTGAGGCGGAAGGATCGCCTGAGCCCAGCAGGTCAAGACTGCAGTGGCCATGAGCATGCCACTGCACTCCAGCCTGGGTGACAAGAGTGAGACTCCAACTCAAAAAAAAAAATCCTTTAAAATGAGAATCATCATCTCTGAAGGGATAGGATCTAGAGAAATGGTGGGTAAGAACTGAAGGAAGCCAGAAAAGTCTCACAAGACCTCATCTCACTCTCTTGGCTGACCTCTGACCCGTAGGCCCCCCTGAGTGAATGCTGAGAACGGTGGCAAGGAGGGGGCTGAGCCTCCAGTTTTCTGTGGAAATAGGGGTGAGAAGTCAGGACTGAGGCTACTTCACTGCTGAATCTGGAGATCCAGCCAAAAACTCCAGAGCTCCTGCAGTCTGAGCTTTGTAGAACCAGCTGCTTCCCTTGGGAAATGTCAGTGGCATCCCCCGGAGTTGGGCAACGCAGTGAACACAGGGAGGAGGGCAGCTGTCACCACTTGTCGCCTTCCATTTTCCACCCATCTCCCCCAGTCCTCTTCCCTGACCTTGAGCTCAGAAACCCAGTGTGTGGGCCCTGGGTGAGCCTGGAGGATGGGGAGAAGGTATGTTGGCCAGGGCCAGATGGGTCGGTGTTTGGCTGGGGGAACCCATTTTGTATTGAAGGAGCAATCTGTGGCCTGTTAAGCACATGTGACTTGTGAGGTCTGAGTGTGTGTGTGTCCTCTAGCTCCAAATTTCCCCTGTGACCAGGAGTGGTGGCCACCTTCAGTGCTCAATTTCTTTCAGAAATTGAAGAAATTTTACTGTTCCCTTTAAAAGTGTCGGCATCCCCATAAGGCTATTTTAACTCAGTGTGCATTAGTTCACTGGTTTCTTTCTCCATGACCCGGGCCCTTGGACTAAGAAGTACAGAGTGTCACATCAGGCACATCAAAAAGAGGACTTTAAAAAAATAGAAGAAGCCGGGCTCGGTGGCTCAGCCTGTAATCCCGCGCCTTTGGGAGGCTGAGGTGAGTGGATTGCCTGAGCCCGCGGGTTTGAGACCCACTTGGGCAACTTGGGAAGACCTCGTCTCTACAATAAATAAAAAAAATCAGCCGGGCATGGTAGTGCGCGCCTGTAATTCCGGCGACTCGGAAGGCTGAGGCGGAAGGACCGCTGGAGCCCAGCAGGTCGAGGCTGCGGTGGCCGGGAGCGGCCACTGCACTCCAGTCTGGGCGACAGTGAGACTCCAACTCAAAAAAAAAAAAAAATAGAAGAAAAAAATGCTAAGGGGTACATTTGGGCTCAAGCCACCTTTACTTACAGTCTGCAAGTCTGAGTGGGACGTTCCAAATGCAATAACCACCATCTTGTCTCCCAGCCCCCCAACCCTACTCCACCACTCCCACCCCAGCTTCTCCAGCCCCCAAGTCATCCAGCTGGCATCTGGCCACAGTACTCACAACTCATTGATGAGAATGTCTGGGACCCAGATGCTGTCTGTGGGGATGGACAGCTTGGTGATGTTGTCAAAGTCCTCAGGGCTCCACTGGAGAAACTCATCAGTCCAGTACTAGGAGAGGAGCAGGGACAGTCACAGGTAGCCTCCTCACCCGTGAGGGTCGCAGGTCAGGCAGACGTCACCCTCAGTGTCTGGGTACTTCCTGGGAAAGACTGGGTGTCGGTGGCACCCAAATCTTCCAGCAGTAACTGAGAGTCCCCCACTTCCCTGCAACACAGACAGACGCAGCCCTGCCCAGGAAGGGCACTGAGTCACCTCTAATGCTGAGTCTTGTCTTCACTGACGGAGGCATCACAGACAAATACTTCTTGGGTTTGGTCTGACATATGTAAATGATGACAATAACATCCACCTCACAGGGCAGAAACAGTTATTGTTAAGTGTTGATCAGTGTATTCTCCAATCTCGTGCCAGAATGGCCGGTCTAAAATGAAAATTTAATCATATTGCTTCCTTGCTAAAAATTCTTCCCCGGCATCCCAGTGCCCTTAAGGTCAAGTTAGACCAGGTGCAGTGGTTCATGCCTGTAATCCCAGCACTTTGGGAGGCTGAGGCAGGAGGATTACTTGAGCCAAGGAATTTAAGACCAGCCTGGGCAACATAGCAAGACCTTGTCTCTACAAAAAAATGAAAAGATTAGCTGGATGTGGTGATGCATGCCTGTAGTCCCAGGTACTCGGGAGATTGAAGCGGGAGGATCGTTTGAACCCAGGAGTCCAAGGGTGTCGTGGGCCATGACTGTGCCGCTGCACTCAAGCCTGAGTGACGGAATAAGACACCAACTCAAAAAAAAAAAAATAATTAAAATTAAAAATTAAAATGTACATGTGATCATGTCACTTTTTTGCTTAAACTTTTTCAATGGCACCCAATGGCTCTTAAGGTAAAGTTAAGCCTTGCAACGAGCAAAGGCCTATATAATCTGGCTTCCTATCTCAGTCCTGTTTCTCTGTGAAGTCTACACTCCAGCCATGTGGAATGAAACACGGCTGAACCCGCCAAATCTCTGCCTACGCTGCTCCCTCTCCCATGCCGCAATCCCTGGCTTCTTCATTAAGGTAAGTTTTCCTCATCCTTCCAGATGTAGCCAAGGCGTCTGTCTGCTCCCTTCTCCAGGACGGCTTCTGTGACTCCCACACCTCAGGCTGATGATCTGTGCCTCCTCAGGACTCTCACAGGTGGCATCTTGTCCTTGCAGCACTGGGGCAGCTGTCCTGTTGCATTTCAAAGTCTGTTGCTTCCCCTTGTCTGTGAGCTCATTGGGGACAGGGCCTGAGTCTAGCTTGTGTCTCTAATTCCAGTGCCTTAGCACAACCACTGATGTGTAGTCAACTGACATTCCCTCACCACTGGCCGCACGCAGCTGAGGCAGACAAGTGACCTTGGTGCTCCTCCACAGGTGAGACCTTGGCTGAATGTCCCAGGGAAAAGAGCTCTATTTTTGTTTGGGCCCCTTCCCTGGGTCAGCTCTGTCTCAAGGGAGCCCTCTGTGAGGCAGAAATGGGGCAGTGTCTCAGGCATCAGCATTCTGGCTTCTTCCTTCACCCGACTCCTTGTCCCATGGTGGTGGGAGTGTGCCCAGGAGTCATTGGGAGGCATTTAACAGAGGCCCACATGTGGCAGGGGTGTCCCAAGAGCCTCCCAGGCTTCAACCCATAAGCTGTCCTCATCCTCCTCCTGCCCTCGTCTCTTCAGCCACTTTATCTCCTCTTTTTTTTTTTTGAATTGGAGTCTCACTCTGTAGCCCAGGCTGGAGTGCAGTGGCACATTCATGGCTACTGCAACCTTGACCTGCTGGGCTCAGGTGATCCTTCTGCCTCAGCCTTCCAAGCAGCTGGAACTACAGGTTTGCACTATCATGTCCGGCTAATTTTTTTTTTTTTTAATTGTAGAGATGAGGTCTCACCAAGTTGCACAGGCTGATCTGGAACACCTGGGCTCAGGTAATCCTCTCACCTTGGCCTCCCAAAGTACTGGGATTATAGGTTTGAGTCACCACACCCGGCCTCCTCTTTTTTTTTTTTTTTTTTTCAGCCAGAGTCTCACTCTGTTGCCCAGGCTGGAGTGCAATGGCACCATCACAGCTCATCGTAGCCTCGACCTCCTGGGCTCAGGCAATCCTTCCACCTCCGCCTTCCAAGTAGCTGGACAACAGGCACACACCACCACACCCAGCTAATATTTTGATTTTTTGTAGAAACAAGGTCTCACTATGTTGGCCAGACTGGTCTCAAACTCCTGGGCTCAGCAGTCCTCCTGCCTCAGTCTCCTAAAATGCTGGGATTACAGATGTGAACTACCATGCCCGGCCTAGTTTCCTCTGACCTCTTCCCCACAACCTCAGGGGCTGCCAGAACAGGACTCTGTGGGCAGCAACCTCTGCTGCTGGCCTCCTCTCCTGTACCAGCTTGAGGCCAGAACTCCTGCCAAGGCTTGATCGGCATCCACACATCAGAGCCTGACCCCTGCCCTTCAGAAGCTGGGATGAGGTCTCAGTATTTCTGGGAAAGTGGGGAGATGGCTGAGGATGTGATCCTTCTGCCTCAGCCTTCCAAGTAGCTGGAACTACAGGTATGCACCATCATGCCCAGCTAATTTTTTTTTTTTTAATTGTAGAGATGAGGTCTCACCAAGTTGCCCAGGCTGATCTGGAAAAGTGGGGAGATGGCTGAGGATGAGGACTAAGTAGATGGAATGGACCATCCTGTTTCAATCACCCCATTTGGTTGTTGTCCAATTTGGCTTAATATCAGGAAGAACTGTCTAGCAACCAGAGCTGTCTGAGAGTGAAGTGGCTGCCTTGTGAGTTCCCAGGCATTGAAGGTGTTCTTTCAACAGGGCTTGGACAAGCACTGGCTTGGGATGCTGTGAAGAACTTTAGAAGCCAGAGGGGGATTGGAGGATGTCTCCCCGCCTGCCTTTAAGCTTCCTTCCATTTCCGGTCCTGAGATGAGAAGATTCCAGACCCCTGGCTCTCTCGCTGAGGGTGCCTCTGAACCTTTCCCCTCACCTTCCCTCATCAAGGCCACAGAGACTCCTGACTCCTTCCGGGGAGGGTAAGTTCTCATCCCAGGAAATGGGGGAGGGGAGGGGCTGGTCTGCTCACCTGCCGGTACCAGATGTAGGTGGTCAGCACCTGGTTCTTCTCATCCTGAGGAAAGAAAGGGAGCTCAGACAGGTGGTCCTGCCGGCGGAACGACCACCCTGCACACACCGCTCCCCAAAAGCAGCTGCTTTGTTGTGCTCCTATTACCTTGGGAAGCGAGAGTGAGGAAGAGGGCTGGAGGTGACAGGAGAGTGAATAAGCTGGAGCTCCCTGGCTGCCAGGAAAAGTTGGACTTTTACTAGGGCATGCTTAGAAAGAAATACTGGGCCGGGCTCGATGGCTCAACCTGTCATCCCAGCACTTTGGGAGACCGAGGCCAGTGGATTGTCTGAGGCTGCGGGTTCGAGACCAGCCTGGACAACTTGGAGAGACCTCGTCTCTACAATAAATCAAAAACTTAGCTGGGCATGGGAGCGTGCCTGTAGTTCCGGCTACTTGGAAGGCTGAAGCGGAAGGATCGCTGGAGCCCAGCAGGTTGAGGCTGCGGTGGCCAAGAGGCGTACCACTGCCCTCCAGCCTGGGTGACAGAGTGAGACTCCAACTCAAAAAAAAAGAAAGAAATACTGGTGGTTTCTATTTCAACTTCAAATACATATATATGTATATTACATATCTATACACTGTATACTTTCTATTATCTTCTACTGTGTTATATATACATATACATTCTATATATATATACATTCTATTCTATATCTCTATATAATATATACTCTCTATAATATATTATCAAAATATATATTATGATACACACACAGCCTGCCTTGATATGAAATCAAGAGGTTCAAAATCACAGAGTGAAAAATCCATCAGTCTCCCTTTTCTCTGTCCAAGTCCCAGGTCCCCTTCTCAAAGCATCACAGTAGCCAGTTTGCTGTGTGTCTTTCCAGAGAGTTTTGAAATGTAATGACTTCATCCTGTATCGAGGTGGGGGTGTGTTTTCTGTAGAAGAGAAGACAGGTCCCGGTCCCTGAGCCCAGCACGAGCTACTGCATCTCTGCAATTGCCTTGTTGTTTATTTCTGCACAGTACCTGACCTCCTCTTCTGAGCAGTACACCCCCATGCTACTGTGGTAATTGATGAAGGAATTGACTCTTTGATCTGTTGGTTGATTCTTCAACAACCACTTAGTGACACCCGCCATGCACCAGGGAGAGTACCAAGATACATAGGACAGCTGACATAGATGGTTGCCACGATGCAATGGATGGAGAGCCACACGCAGGAAGCAACCTGCTAGTGGTAGGGGTGTGGGAGAGGCAGCCACACAGGTGATCTTAGGTGCTTGGTTTGGGTGTCAGATGGTGCTGTAATTTGTCCTCAGTTGTGGTGCCAGACCATAGGCACTATGGGTTCTCGAATGCCCACCATGCTGCCTGAGGGGAGACTTGGTCTCACATGGCCCTGTCCCACTCCCAAAAGGGTCACCTCTGAACTGAGCACTCACCACGTTGAGGATGGCGTAGACAATGACATCAATGGATACGGTGGTTGGCTTCCTCCAGTCCCTCACGGGCCTCACACTCTTCTTGTAGTTGGCCAGGAGGTAATCTGACAGCCTCAGCAGCGCAGGCCTGGTGGTGTTTTGGCCCTGGAAGTCCCCCCTCCACCTGGCTGGGAAAGAGAACGGTTCAAAGTGGACACTAGCGCCCTAAGTCTTTCCCTGATTCTTCTGCCCTGGTTTGTAAACAATTAAAAAGAATGTGCCAGCCAGAATGTGACACATTCTTACAAGTGGCTCACACTTGTAATTCCTGCACTTTGGGAGGTGGAAGCGGAAGTATTTCTTGAGTCCAGGAATTCAAGACCAGTTTGGGCAGCATAGCAGGATCTCGTCTCTACAAAAAATTAAAAAATTAAAAAATTAGCCAGGCTTGGTGGTATGTGCCTGTAGTCCCAGCTACTTGGGCAGCTGATGCAGGAGAGTCACCTAAACCTAAAAGTTGTAAGCTCTGGTGAGGCCAGAGGCGGTGGCTCAAACCTGCAATCCCAGCACTTTGGGAGGCCGAGGCAAGAGGATTGCCTGAGCCCAAGGGTTCGAGACCAGCCTGGGCAACTTGGTGAGACCTCGTCTCTACAGTAAATAAAAAAAATTAGCCAGGCATGGTGGCGCAGCACCTGTAGTTCCAGCGACTAGGAAGATTGAGACAGAAGGATCACCAGAGCCCAGCAGATCGAGGCTGTGGTGGTGGTGAGTGTACCACTGTACTCCATGGGCAACAGAGTGAGACTCCAAATCAAAAAAAGAAAGAAAGAAAGAAAGAAAGCTGCAGTGAGCTATGATTGTGCCTCTACAAAAATCACTCAGCCTAGGCAACAGAATGAATGAGACTCTGACTCAAAAAATAAATAAATAAAAATAAGTAAAAGAAATGTGTCCCCACCATCCTTGCCTCACAAAATTCCCAGATACCCCCACAGGCTGAAATTCCCATCACTAGAGCATTTTGTCTGTGAAGATTTTTACCAAAAGCGAAATGGCTTGTCTCAAAGTGGCCTACGCACTCATTTACATGAGGGCAGGGGCCTGGCTTGTAGGTGATCCAAGACAGATGATGGGTGAAGTTGGCTGAGGGCTGAGAAAGGTAGAGTGGATGCACCTGGGGGTTCTGGGGGGGGGACCCTGAGGAGCAAAAGGAAAGCTGGCCATCAATGTGTGGTACTAAGAGGTGAGAAGGATGTGAAAAAGTGTAATGCCCTCCGCTCCCCGCCCCACCAAGCACGTGATTTCTAAGCCCAATGGTCAGAATCCGGGCTTTCCTCAGCCAAGGTCGGATCTCAGCATCTGCTCAGATTATTGTTCCCTCCTTGACCACAGTCCGAAACTGGCAAAGAAAGAAGAAAGGGTGGGCATCCAGTGAAAACGGACATTCCCTCTCCTGCCAGCACCACCCAAGGGCATCCCCTCCCTCCCTCACGCACACACAATCTGTGTGGGGAGGGCCGGCCAGGTCTACATACAGGGTCGCTGTATGGGTGAACTTGAGGGGCTCAGGAAGAGAGGTGGGGTGAGGTATGGTGGGAGTGAGGAGAAGCCAAATTGCTCCCAGGGCAGGGTCCTATGGGGGCCAAATAGGCCTAGAAGGCCCGACTCCTAGGCCTTCCTCCTGTCCTGTGGGGATTTCACGTGCATCTCAGTCTTCCCTCTGGAAACATAGGGGCACTTCCTGGTGGGTGGTGAGAAAATGGAGGTGCAAATGCACAGGGTGGGGAATAGCGTTCAACCTAGAGGACCAGGGTACAGGTGGCAGAGAGGAGGCGAGACTGGGAGGATAGACTAGGGTCTTCCACAGATCAGGTGGCAACGGGCCTGGTTTTCACTAAACCAGGTTGCCTCGTCTGTCATCTTTTTTTTGAGTTGGGGGTCTCACTCTGTCACACAACTGGAGTGCAGTGGCACGATCACTGCAACTCACTGCAGCCTGGACCTTCTGGGCTCAGGTGACCCTTCCGCCTCGGCTGTCCCAGGACCTGGGACTACAGAGGTACACCACCGCACCCAGCTAATTTTTTGACTTTTTGTAGAGACAAGGTCTTGCTATGTTGCCCTGGCTGGTCTCAAACACCTGGGTTCAAGCAGTCCTCCCGCCTTGGCCTCCCAAAGTGCTGGGATGACAGGCATGAGCCACTGCCCCTGGCCATGCCTGTCATCTTTTGTGCAATCTGCATTAGTCCTGCAGATTCCCCCTCCTGTCTCTCACCCCTCATCCCTGATAAACTTCCAGCTTCCTTCGGAAGGACAGAGAAGAGCAGAGAGAAAGGGAAAACAAGAGACTATTTTTTTAGTTTCTCCTTTGGAATAACTTCAGTGAACATTCTCTTCATTTTCATCATAGGAGAGTCTACCGGAGTGGCTAGTAACAGAGCCAAAGGCTCACAAAGGTAAGCACCGTGCCCTGCAAGTGGAAAATCTGAGATCCACATCCGGATCCCAGCTAGACGCTGTGACTCACGCCTGTCATCCCAGCACTTTGGGAGGCTGAGGTGAGAGGATTGCTTAAGCCCAAGAGTTTGAGACCGGCCTCGACAACATAGCAAGATCTTGTCTCTACAAAAATAAAAAAAAAATAAGTCAGGCATGGTGGCGGGCACCTGTAGACCCAGCTACCTGGGAGGCTGAAGTGCAAGGATTGCTTAAGTCCAGGAATTTGAGACTGTGGTGAGCCCCCCACTCTGCTACTGACAAGCTGTGTGACCTAGAGTGGCTTACTCTCCCTTTCTGGAGCACAACATTCCCATTTATTTATTTATTTATTTATTTATTTTCAGTTGGATTCTCACTCTGTCGCCCAGACTGGAGTGCAGTGGCCGCTCCCGGCCACTGCAGCCTCGACCTGCTGGGCTCCGGCGATCCTTCCGCCTCAGCCTTCCGAGTAGCCGGAACTACAGGCGTGCGCTACCACGCCCGGCTAATTTTTTTTTTTGATTTATTGTAGAGATGAGGTTTCGCCTGCCCAGGCGGGTCTCGAACCCTCGGGCTCAGGCAATCCACTCACCTCAGCC
>CAUYQG010154521.1:0-24113 GCA_963574415.1 Tarsius wallacei
CCTGTAGTTCCAGCTACTTGGAAGGCTGAGGTGGAAGGATCGCCGGAACCCAGCAGGTCGAGGCTGCGGTGGCCGGGAGCGGCCACTGCACTCCAGTCTGGGTGACAGAGTGAGACTCCAACTCAAAAAAAAAAAAAAAAACTCTTAGCAGTGGTGAAATTAGTAGACAAATTATCTGGAAATATGTTCACTATCATGAATATAATTTGAAAATCTATTGAATATAAACCACATAATATCTTTTTCAAGACACTTTGCTCTGCACAGGAATTTAATCAAACAAGGAAAAATCTGACAGGAATTTAGAAAAACAGTGTAGTTCTTTGTAAAACCCAATCACCATGAACAGCATGATACATCTCTCTCTCTGTATTAATAATACAACTCCTACCTTACTAAAGTATGAAGACACATGTAACAAAGAAAAACTGCAAGTCTTTTTCTCATTTTTGTTTTAATTAAAATATATAGTTTAGTATGTAACTTCCTACAATTTATTATTCTGGTTTTTGGACAAATCTTAAGGCATTGTCTTTACTGAATCTACATGCATAAAGTTTCTCAGTATAATATCTACTAAATATACACTAAGCGACTGTTTGTTTTTTATTACAGCGACTATTAAAATTAAGGTCCTAATAGCTACATATGTATAGTTTTGTGGCTATTGCTAACTATAACTATAACTTCAAGGAGGAAATATATTCAAACGTACTTAAATTTAATCTTTTATATACAGAAAAAGTTAACTTTTATATACAAAATAAATGTTTTAAGAATTATAGTGTCATATTATCTCTACTTTTTTCTTCCTAAAAACTGAAAATTCAATTTTGGGTCACTTGGCCTTCATAACATTTGTCTTTAGATTTTGAATTACTGCTAGTCTGATTGTTCACAAATTTGTGTATGTATTGGAGTCCCCTGGTGATTTTCAAAAAATAGTCATGATTTTAGCCCCATAAACAGAGACTAGGAATTAATTGGTTTTGTATGTGTCCTAGACTTTGGGACATTTTGAAAGATTACCAGAAGAATCTGTTGTGCAGACAAGTTTGTAAGCCACTGTGTTAGTTCAATGTCATGGCTTCTTTATAGATTTCACCTGACCATTGGCAGTGTTACTCAATGTCTGTATCTCTGAAAAAAAACATAAAGTGCACAAATTTATCATTAAGAGTCCAGCTCTCCTAAAGGATCACTGCCAAAAAAGGATTCACATGGCTCAGCCTGTAATCCCAGCACTTTGGGAGGCTGAGGTGAGTAGACTGCCTGAGCCCGCGGGTTCGAGACCCGCCTGGGCAAATTGGCGAGACCTCATCTCTACAATAAATCAAAAATTAGCCGGGCGTGGTGGCACGCACCTATAGTTCCAGCTACTTGGAAGGCTGAGGCAGAAGGATCACCGGAGCCCAGCAGGTCGAGGCTGTGGTGGCTGGGAGCAGCCACTGCACTCCAGTCTGGGCGATGGAATGAGACTACAACTCAAAAAAAAAAAAAAAAAAGAAAGAAAAAAAATTGCTTAAGAAAAATGATCAGGACATAGAAAGTATGGCTCCCAGTGTGTGGTTCCAAACCGGTATGTTCCAATGAGCTGGGAACCATAAGGCTCTCTTCCTTCTGGATGAAACCTTAGGCTCATCCACATTATTGAAAGGAAAAAACACTAATTCCTTTGATCTAATTGAACGCAGTATTTTGTGAACCTGTAGATAATAGTTTTATAAAGATATACAGCCTTTGCAAGAGCATTTCATTTTAATGGTATTTAATTTAGATGGCTGTACACAAGGAGGTTAATAATTGCATTGGTGGTTAATGTACTGGGAATCAACATTTTAGCAATCATATATAAGAAACAACGTGTTGAAATAAATAGCTTTATATGCAGTGTAAGGGAAATGAATATTTTATTGTGCACCCTGGGTGTCTGATAAAAATTCTTTCAGTTATCATTAGCTCAATATCGAGCATAATGTAATAAGTACTTGTGGGTGTCATGTCACAATTGTCTCTTTTTCTTCTACACAGCTTGAAACTCTGTAAGTAAGACACAGCTGCTAACAAAGGAAGTGGTTGATATTTATTCATCATCTGCCACGATTGCATTGCCACTTGAACCAGATAAATTATGAGAGATATTTTAACAACTTATCCTTCAACTAGTAATCAGGATGCTTACAGTTCAGCACCAAAATGTGTTACATTGAATGAAACAGTCTTTCAAACTAGCTACTATCTGATCCAAACTTTAAACTTTAGGAAACATATGTACATTTATTTACACATTTTAAATTTAGGCAAAAGCATTGAGAAGAATAGTGTAATTTTATTGCTATATTGGACACTTTCTTACCAAGTTAAAGTATAATTATGTGCCTTTTCAAGTTATCATTCATTTGTAAATATAAATTTTAGTTAGTCAGTTTTAACTATACATTATTGATGGTTGTACACACTTATACATCATATATAAATCACGAACATATTGGAAATAGTAGTAGAGATGTATGATCTGCTACACACTAAAAAATATTCATCATATGAGGGAAAACATAAAAGTGATCTGAGAGATTATCTTATATATTCTTCAATTTATGTGTTAATATATTAAACATTAATTCAACAAATATTTACTGAGTAATGACTGTTAAATGTGGATGGAGAAACTGAGACACAAAGAACTGAGACTACTCACCAAACTGGAAATAAAAAAGCTATGATGATTGACCTTCAAACCAAAGGTCTAAAAACTTAATGATGCTGCCACGAAATATATAACTACACAAATAATCAAATAAGCTATTATGGATAACAAAGCATATTATGCAGGAAATACATTTAAAAAATAAGCCAAAGAGACGTGAGTGCTTCTTTGGATGATGTTAGTCACATTTATACTGAAATCTAGTAGTAGATTTGTACATTGTCTCTCCAGGACCCATTCTTTTCTCATGTACTTCCACAGAGAACACCAGTTTTATTCAGGGTCCCTCCTTGTTTATACACTATGAGTTGAGCCACCCTAAATCCAAGGATGCATCTGGCTGGTCTAAGGTAGCTTCACCCAGTGATCAGGACAATGAGATATGAAGAAGACTCTGGCAGAGTTCTTTCTGGATTTTTTAAGAAGAGCTTATATAAACAGATCATTCTTTCTTTTACTCTTTCTCATATGCAATTGAGTGCTATAACTATTGCAATTATTTTGCTACCAGCCTGAGATACATTAAGGCTATTAAATCTCAGAACATCTCAGAAGTAGAAATGACTGAAGTAAATCAGATCTGAAGCCTCCTCTACCACTGAACTTATTGAATATGTGATTCAGTGAACTGAAGCCACTGACAGGATTTTTGCAAGCAAAATTTCTGATATGGACTGCAGTATGATACAGAGGCAGATATAAGAAGAACCAGGGGAAAAGAAATTCATTCATGGGGTGGGGGTGTCAGTAAGTGCAAAGATCACTGAGTGATTTTTTGTTTAAAGTTGGCATTATAAATGAGAAAAGAAAACGACAGGGCGGTGAGTTTGGGAGAGTGGTAGAGGAGATAGTTACAGGGTTCAGCAAGAACGAGATTTAAAAGGTACTAAAAGGCAGTTGTAAGGAGGCTGTATTTTGTTCTGTGTATAATGGGAAAACATTTACAATTTTTAACAGCTTTATTGAAGTATAATTGACATTCAGTAAACTGTGCACATCAACAGCATACAATTTAAGTTTTGATATATGTATGCACCTGTGACAGATTCCCTCAATCAAGGTAATAAGCATATTCATAATCTCCAAAAGATCCTTCTTGTCACTTTGTAATCCTCCCCCATTCCCTCCACCCTATCCATGCTCAGACAACTACTGATCTGCTTTATACCACTATAGTTAAGGCTGCAATTTTCTTTAGCATAAATAAAGTAATAATACATTATGTGCTATTAGTGGTCCTGACTCTTTCACTAAGCACAGTTATTTTGAGAGCCATCCATGTTGAAATCTGTAACAATATTTTATTTCTTTTTATTGCTGATTAGTATTGTATTGAATAAAGATAATACAGTTTGCTTATCCATTTGCCTGTTGATATCTATGTGGTTTCCATCTTGGACTATTACAAATGAGACTTAAGTGAACTTTCATGCACAAACTTTGTATGGATATAACCTTTCATTTATTTGGGGTAAATACCTAGAATTCTATCGTAAAATTGTATGGTAACAATAGGCTTAACTTTTGGAGAAACTGATAAAGTACTATGTAGTAGTCATAATATTTTACATATCTACCAATGAAGTATGAGAGTTCTAGTTTCTCCACATTCCATGCTAAAACTTGTATGGTTAGTCTTTTAGCCATTCAAATAGGAGTGTCGTAGTATCTCATTGTGCCTCTAACTTTTTATTTTCCCAATGACTAATGGTGCTGAATTTTTTTATGTGTTTGCTATTACTTATGTTTCTTTGTTTGTGAAGCAGCTGTTCAAACCTTTTAACCATTTTTAAAATTGTGTTGTTTGGTTTTCTTCTTTTTGAGGTCTTGAGAGGTTTCTATATTCTAGATACAAATTATTTGTCAAATATATGATTTACAAGTGTTTTTGCCCAGTCTGTGGCTTGTATTTTAATTCACTTAATAGTGTCTTATAAGAAGCATAAGTTTATAATTATAACAGTTTTAATACTCTAACTTCTTTTTCAAAATTGTAGTGGTTTTTCTAGGTCTTTTGCATATTTATATGAAAATTCTTACTAAAAAGTAAATATTTAGTTTTAATATTACAAATATATGCAGATAGTCACAGAAGCCCTGAATCTTGTGATTTAAACAAGTAGTTATGTGCTTAAATTCTAGCTAGCTTTAAATTCAATTATGCCTTTCCAGAACCCAGGTTTTCTCTTTATTCTTTTTTACCCTTACCTTCTTGGCTCTCTTATTAATGGTCACAAAGTGGCTGCTATTCTTTCACTCATCATATTTCAGTTCCAGAAAGGCAGAATGGCAAAGAGTAAAGGCGACTAAAGTATATCTGTAAAGTCAAGTCTTTATCACACACCACTCAGCAGACAAGAGAGTCACACGGCCACCTCTGTCTGTGAGGAGGCCTGGAAAATTGATGATATTGCATGCCTTCACACGCAAATTTGCAGGTGGATATTGCTCATTTTACTTGACCTACAAATTTTCAAGCATCTATGGAACACTAACAATGATTACCCACATGCTAGACCTCTATTTTTCACAATAAAATATGTTTTTGAAATAAAGCAGACAAAACAAATAACTTAAAAAGGAAGACAAAAGCTGTATTCCAAATTATCTATGGTTCACAAAAGCAATCTGAAGTAGCACAATGCATTGCTTTGTCTAGCTCCTGTCTACACATTTTTTTTTAATAATAGAAAAAGTTTGCAGAAAACTGTCATTTTAAAGTTGCAGGCAGTAATTCTCCAGATAGCGACTTAAATTCACTTTTGTGAAAGCAATTTGAGAGAGTCCTCAACTTACACAGATGCAAAGAAAGGAAAATACCTATTGTTCTTGAGTAAAACACTGCTAAGTAACTATTTTCCCCAACTTGAATGTTAAGTGTTCTGGTTTGTTAACATAAATTGCTTGAGAGTCCAGCTGACCACAGCAGTGACTAGCATCCTTGGAGGTTCTTGGTAATAGAACATCATAGCTGTTCATTAGAACCTGTGCTATAGACCCCTAAGAAAACCTTCTAATACACAAGGACATATTTCTTCAACCCAGTAGATGAGAGATTAGGAACATTTTGTTTGAGAATTGAAAAGAAAGGTGAAATAATTTTTTACTTAGAGGCAGATTAGGAGTGGTTTTCTTGTTCAATCTTTAACTCAAACTATGGAGATATTAGACATTGTGTTATTTTAAGAAAGGATCTTAATTTCTTTTGTATATGACTATAAGTGATTGAAACAGTTCTGATAACACTAGCCCAATGTGGGCACTTACTTGTTACGTTAATAAATGCAGGGATGAACAAGTTAGCACAAAATAAAGAGGAGAAGACTATTTCCCAAAGATTACGGGGTACAGCCAAAGCTACAATTAGTGGGAAATCCATAGCTTTAAAAACAATAATTATTTTTTAAATGGAAATTCACTAAAGTAAGCCATCTATTTAAATATTAAACATGATATAATCATAAATAAAATGTAAAACACAAAAATATGTGTAGAATGAAATTCCAATTACATAGAAGTTCATCATGAAGATGAAAATAAGAAAAAGGTAGGGATTTTTGATGTGTGTGTGAGTGTGCGTGTGCGTGTGTGTGTGTGATAGTTAAAGGAGAAAAATGCTATTAATCTTATTTGTGGGATCTCCCTTCTTTTTTTTCATCTTTTCCCAAGTTTATATAAATAAGTAATTCCTTATAAAATGTTACATAATTATATAAATAAATAAAAGACTATTTTAAATTTTAAATTTGCACATGAACATGTATTATAGAAATAAAATTTTAGAGATAATTTAGATCAACCCTCTGATTTGCACCAAAGGATACTGAGGACATAAAAATAAAGTATCTTGTTCAAAGTCACTTGTTATTTAGAAATGTAGCTGTTCTGAGATCATTTATTTGACTCGACAAATAATTTTTAAAAGTCTATTATATGGCAGGTGTCATGTTAAGTACTAGGGATATATATTGTTCTTACTTTCCAGATTGTGAGATTCTAGTGAATAGCATAGATAAGTAATTAGAGTAAAATTTGAAAAGTGCTATACTGTAGAAGAAGATAGGTGCTATGGAAGAATGGGCAAAGGGTCCTAAGCACAGTTCAGATCATCAGAAAACCAACAAAAGATTAATTGGAGTCACAAGGCAGTTGGCAAGGATAGGAGATGGTTAGATCTATCTCCTGCTCAATATTAGCAATTATTTCTAAAAATCTGGTGCTCTGAGCAAAATGCCTACCCTGTAACTTTGTTTCCATCATTAAATAATGCTTTTATGAAACTGGACTCGGTGGCTTAGCCTGTAATCCCAGCACTTTGGGAGGCCGAGGCAAGTGGATTGCCTGAGGCCACGGGTTCAAGACCAGCACGGGCAAATTGGCAAGACCTCATCTCTACAAAAAATAAAAAATTAGCCAGCTGTAGTAGCGCACACCTGTAGTTCCCGCTACTTGGAAGGCTGAGGCGGAAGGATCGCCGGAGCCCAGCGGGTCGACACTGGGGTGGCTGTGAGTGTGCCATGGCACTCCAGCCTGGGTGACAGAGTGAGACTCCAACTCAAAATAATAATAGAAGTAATAATAATAAGAATAATAATGCTTTATGTAGCAGTAGACAGTTACTATTCCACAATAATTATTCAAACACTGTATTCTCAAACTCTCAGTTTACAAATATAAGCATGTATTTCTTGCTCATACACGTGTTTGTGTGACTGTGGTTTGGCTAATCTCTGCTGGGTTTGGCAAGGGTGACACAAGTCATGGGTTGAGTTCCAGACGCCTCCATGTGTCACTCATTGTTCTTAGGATATCATCTCTAGTGGGGACATAATCTTCCCACAAAGGAGGCAGAGGCATAAGAGAAGCCCAACCACACAGGCTGTTATGTGTTCACTTACGTGATGGTCAGTCAGGTGTGGTCATAAGAGAAGACAAAGGAGAGAGTAGGGGAAAAATTGTATTATACTCACAAGTCCTAGAAACAGGAGGCATGGCATGCCAAGCAGGACACCATGTAGGTAAGTCACAGGTGGTCATGAGGCAGAAAACAGGAGCAAGGTGAACACCAAGGCAAGAATCTTTACTGGAATTTCTGTGGGAAAAACAGGGCATGTCATACTGTTTGAGATTAGCTACTTTGACTAATTTCGCAGACTGTAAACTATAGCAGTGGTCCTAAATGCCTGGTACCAAACTTGGAGTAATCAAGGTAGAGGTATATGACCTTCTGGGGTGCAGGGGCCAGGTACAAGTAGTATGACTCTAGATTGGGTAGTTTGCATATGTTCTATTCCTGGTTGAGCCCTTTGATATACCAAGGAATTGGCTAGCACCAGGAGGGGCAGCTTCTCTTCCAAAAGTTTTTGAAATGTCAAAACAATTGCAATATGCCGAAAATAAAACATTATATAAGCAAGAAAGAGGCACGTGTCAGTCAGACCTCTGTTTGCCATGCATTTGCCATCATCCATTGATCAAAGCAAGTCACTGTGCTATGTCCATACATGCTGAGGACTTGGTGGAGATAGGGTTTTAATACTACTTCAACAGGGTATTGAAGAATCCACTGCACAGCTCTACCCAAACCCTCAAGCAATTTCCTAAAATATAAAACACAGTGACTTGACTAAATAAAAGTAACAAATGATCATTTGATATTGTAAAGTGTTCTGATCATCATGTATGATTATTAAAATGATTGTTAACAGAGATTTTATGCACAGTAGCATCTTCTATTTTATCATCTTTCTCGATCTCTTTATAGCTCCATGATGTTGTTCAATCTTATCAAAAAATCCATGTAAGAATAAAGAATAAATATATAAGCCACTGTGGAAACACATTCAGGACAGGCATACAGTGACATGGAATTGTTCACATCAAAAAGACTTGGGCTACATCTCTTACGGGCAGCAATCTCCAAGGAGCACATACCCGTTGTGACATTTGGCACACTTTTCAGTTTGTATAAAAGTGTCTCTGGCATTCTAGCAATTGTATTTAGATCGTAACTCCAGAATTTTCTTGCAAGTCATTTTGTTAAAAAAAATTGTTTCCTTGAACTTTGGAAACTTAAATATACTGTAGGGTTTTGTTTGTTTTTTTGGTCTCATATAAACATTGGCTGAAAACATTTTACTAAGAAATATATATAAGTTCTGTGAAGTTGGGACAATAAAAACTAAGTGCCATTTCTCCAGGAGATTGTTAACTACATATTCTGGGAATTTGCTTGTCTGTGTTGAAGGCCAGATTTTAGTGACTTGGCTGTTCAAAAATTTAAAATTCTATTGTCTATTAAATCTAGCTTTATATCAAATATAATATGCATTATAATTGTGCTCATCAATGCAAAAGGAAATACATTGCAATTATATCACTGACTGTGAGGTTCATTATGATATCGGGGTCAGATAATGTGAACAAAATATGTATCTTAGAAACGGTACATTAAAATTGTTCAGTATGGCTGGATCACATAATACAAAAATGGTGGGGAGAATAGATAATATTGTAGATTTAGTAGGGCTTCATCATGTTGGGTATTGCAAAATGAACGCACAAACTAAAATCTGGACTTTCCAACCAAATGAGAGAAAACAAAAGTGGGCAGTTTTAAGAAGAAAGGGACCTGATCAAATTTCCATGTTAGAAAACATAATTTTGTTTGCAGCACAAAAACAGGAACAAGTATTCAGAAAGGGATACATGATCAAAACAGAAGGGATAGTCCTCAATGATACAGCTGGGAAGTAGTCCAGGTAAGAGAGGACGAAGGCCTGAACTAGGATCGTGCCAGTGGTTTTGGAGAAGAGCCAGTGCCAGGGCTGAGACCAGAACTCTCAACCATTTTTTTTTAAATTCTTATTGATGACAACCTAGGTACTGAAGATACAAAAATTAAAGATGCAATATTATTCTATAAGTAGATCTTGATTTGGCGAGCCAAACCTAGCTAGGCTGACTCATTTCAGTCTGTCGCTGCGATGACATATCATTAAAAGGTAAATTGGTTTGGAATCTTGACATTTTGTAGAGTAAAATTAGGCCCTGAAAATCTATGTAACTTTCTCTAAGTGTTACCTGGAGCTATCGCTGTCTTCTAGCTGTTTGTTAGGAAAGAAATAGAATGAAAGATAAGGCTGTGATCTCTCTGGTGAGTCTTCTGGTAGTAGATGGACGGATGAGTAGGAATATTCAACAGTTTTGGCCCAAACACCAGCATTAGCATCTGAAGTCTCTCTTGGCTTCATGCCTTCTCTTTATTTTTTATCAGTACCACTACTGTTACTGCCACGTTAGCAGTAGAAGTAAATGATGGTTTAATTCCAAATTATGATGCTAGGCTGTGGAAATTCTGATAAAAATTACATCTCTCATGTGATTAAAATATTTGACTCATTTTATAAGTTGTTTTTTTCCCCTCCAGTTGGGCTGAGAGAGGGTGGAGTTCAGTTAGTCAGTCATACAATCTTCCTGTTCAAGATGAAGGGAATAAAATAATTTGTTATCACTCCCTACCGCTTCTGCCTGAGGTGTGTGAAGTTAAAGAGAGAAGAGAAGCAGCTGTAGGAAAAGCAGCAGCTATCTCTCTTTCAGACAAATCTAAACATCCCCCAAATAAGAACCCTATTAGCCACATGTTCCATAAAGCCTCCACTAATCTACCTGTTCTAATGCAGCTGAATTTGCAACTTCAGGACCTGCAAAGCTAAAGGTGAGTGGGAAAATGACAAAGGGAATAGGAGGAGATTAATAAGAGTATAAAGCTGAAAATCTCCTATGGTGAGCCTCCCTGCATATGTTTGTGTATTGAGAGGCAGGAAAAGACAGTGATTAATAAAATTTGATTCAACAGGGATTCACCGAGCACTTAACAGCCCACCTAACCCTCCCTCATTTCCACTAGAGGCAAGAGGATTGCGGATCTATTAAGATTAAGGCCATACTGTGCTCACCTTCCACAGGATTAGTGCAGTGCCCACACATTATTTCCTCACGTTAAACAATCACGTAGTACTTGAGTTGAAGGTATTATCTACCTTCTAAATATTCTGTTCCATTGAGCATGTGTCACTCAAGATCAGTGGGGGAGGGGAGGGGATAGCAAACTCTGGTATAACACCTGTTAAATATTATAAGGAATGAATGAAAACAAAGGAAGATTGAAAGGAAGAAAAGCAGTACACGTTTACAATGTGCCAATCATCATGCTGAGAATTTAATGTGTATAATGTCATGCAACTCTCACAACAGCGTTACTAGATGAGAAAAACTTTTGAGGAAATTAAGGTGAGGGAGAGCAAGACACTTTCTCAGGTCACATAATTTGAAATAGAAATGTTATTTCACACTACAAACCTGCCCTTTCCCATCATTTAAGTTAAGAAAGAAAGCATTAAGGAACTTTGAAATCGTTGCTGCATGTCTGTCCATCATTAAGCTTGGGATTGTATTTTATGTCAGAGCCACTTCTGTGTAAAGTCTTGTGAAGCAGATATTATTATGAGTGCTTTAATTAACTCATTGATTCATTTACTAGATCTAGGTAATAAATATACTGACAGACATACACTTCTTCAGAGCTTGGGAAAAAGCAGTAAGCACTAAAATTCTTCCTCTATCATGGCAGTGACATTCCAGTGGAGTGTTGGAAAATCAATACAAAAATATAGATGTATAATATTTGCAATAGTTTAGGAAGAAAGGTTAAACATGACATAAGAATAGATCTAGAGTTGGGGGGATGGCATGAGAAGCTGTTTTAGGCCAGGTAATCCATGAAAGTCTCTTTCTGAGGGTAACATCTGCAGTATCCTGAATTAAGAGAAGCCGTGAGTCATGCAATTATCCAGGAGAGAGCAGTTGAGACCAAGAATGAATGCTTTGGCCACAAGGTAGAAGTGTGTTTGATATGTTCAAGGAACAGCCAGGAGGACAGCATAGCTGGAGAGAGATGAGAGAGCACATGAGTAGTAGATGAGGTTGTAGTCATGGCTGTGTTACGTGGAGGGCTATAAATATGGGAGGAAGTTGGGCTTGGTGGCTCAACCTGTAATCCTAGCACTTTGAGAGGCCAAGGCGAGTGGATTGCCTGAGCCGGAGGGTTTGAGACCTGCCCGGGTAACTTGGCAAGACCTCGCCTCTACAATAAATTAAAAAAAAAAAATTAGATGGGAGTGGTAGTGTGAGCCTATAGTTCCAGCTACTTAGGAGGCTGAGGTGGAAGGATCTCCAGAATCCAGCAGGTCGATGCTGGGATGGTCGTGAGCATGCCACTGTACTCCAGCCTAAGCGATAGAGTGAGACTCCAAATAAAAAAAAAGTATGCAATTAATCCAGTGTTTTTGCCTGGGAAATTTGGTGAATTGTGGAGCTGTATCCTGAGATGGGGTATCTTGGGGAGATGGAATTTGTCTGTGCATGCCTGAATGTGTATGTATGTGTTTGTACAGGCTTATGCATGCATGTGTGAGTATGTTTGGGGAATCAAGGATTCTGGTTTGGGGCATATTTTAGACTCCTATTAGTTTCCCAGAATGGAGCCTCCATGAAAGCAAGGACTCTGTCTTGCTCATTGTTATAGAATATAGAGCAGTGCCTGTGAATTATTAGCAGGTGAAACAATGTTTGTTTTATGAGAGAATAAATAAATGTTTGAGTGAAAATTGAAATGTCACAGGCATCTAAAAATTTTAAATTCAGGAGTTATTTGTGTAAGGCTGCTATAAAACCATGGTACTGAGTGACATCTTATTGGGAGTCTATGTAGACTCCAAGGATGGCTTCCTGGGGCACCCAATAGAATATTTTAATAAAAGTAGGTAAAATATCCACTAAAAAAAAAACTAAGAAATTTCAGTCAGTAAACAACAAACAAGCAGAGCTCTATCTCTCAGAAGACAAGTGAAGAAAATGACTCTACTAAGAATGGATTATTATCTTTAAATGTGGAAGCCATTTTAATTTTTTTTAAATGTGCATCTAGTATTACTTGGAAAACATTATTATTATCTGTTTTATAATAAGAAAATTCTGTGTTTAAGTTACAAACATAGAGGTTTGTGGTTTTTTTAAAGTCAATATTAAAATATATCAACAAACAGCTACAGGCTATTAATAGGGCACTGACTAGAAAACAGTTTAAAACTACCTCTGTTCTTTCTGAAGAGCACAACTAATTTATCAGATTACCTAGAATAGATAGGTATAGATAAGAGTGACTCTACATATTTTGTAAGACTATGGCACATTTGAAAGTGAAAAGAGGCACAATTTTTAATCATGCTAGGACAACAGGCATTATTCTTGATTTTCTCAGACAAATCAGGATATAAGATTAACCTGTGAAGCGCGGCTATGGGCAATAAATACAGTCATGGTCCAAAAAAAGAAATAGGATGCTGCATTTCAGTGGAAGAAGAAGCAAGAATCCTGGATGGTCTGTAGTTAACCAAGGGCATTAAACAAGGTTTCCACCAGAATGAGAAAAACAGTGGTGGGTCCAAGGACAGGTTTGATAAGATTAGGTGCCTAGCGGGAGAGACAAGGATGACACCAGAAATGGCAATGGGAAGTGTGTATAAAGATAAGTAACCTTAGGCTAGTGAAAACAATGACCTTTTTGTAGTTCTGCCAAAGTTGGTTTCTTTTTCTGATTTTCTTTTGTTTCTTACCTCTAAGAATTTTTACACTCAATAAATGTTACAAATTGGTTTATTTTTCAGAACTCTGGAAAAGAAATCCAAACACCTCTTTCCTAGGCCCAGCTTCAAGATCCATTACTTGTTTGATCATAACAAAATAATCGTGTATCTCAAATTTCAAATCCTTCATGTCTAAACCCCAAGAAAAATAATCATAGCAATGTATTCATAGGATTATGGTAAGGATCTGATGACATTATTTATGCAAACTATTTCATAGTTGATAAAGCCTTCAAAATGGAGACTTTCTACAGATTCTAAAATGAATGATTTATTTTTACATTTCCAAGACAAAAGACTAAAACAAATCTTGCAAATTAATTACCTATTCTTCTGACTGAATGCATTTCCAATAATCCATAAGAAGAATCTAGAGTTTGGAGCCTTCTGTGGTTACACTATTATGCCATGTGCATTTTCAGAAGTTAGTAATTGAGCTTCCATTTTAATGCATAATCCTAATCTGTTCATGAATATTCAATATGAAAATATAAGCATGTTGTCTTGCAATGCCCCTCCTTTTGGTGCACTGGTACTTCTCATGCCTTCTACCTGGAACATATTCATATTTCTAGTAATACTTAGGGAACTCGCGTTTATGATTTAAAGCCCATCGAAAATATTACCTTTTTTCTGTCCAGAACTGCAATGGGGCATGTGCAAGGATATAGTGAGATTTGGCAATGGATATAGTGAGTGTCTGAAAAGAGATTCTTGTTACCCAATTCTGTTGCAGGCTTAGCAAAATACGGAAGAGATGACGCAAGCATATTGCATTTCATCTGGGAACCTTTTATCCTTGCTGTGAGAATGGTCTCGTGTGGTCAGGAGTCAGAACACTTAAGCACTAGTCTTTGCCTCAAACCTTGCTAGCTGTGTGGTCCTAGACAAAACATTCGCCTGCCTCCTTAACAAAATGAAGAGACTGCCCCTATATTCTTGGTAACAACATAAATATAAGAATCTCTCCTTTCCTCAAAATTGTTTAAATCACAATCAACTGAAATGATATATAGAGTCTTCCTGGTTAGTGACTTTTACCAAATGCTTTATACATTAAAATGATTATTATTTTATTTAATTTTTAGAAACTTTTAGAAATAGAGTAACACATGATTTGCTGAGAAAATGCAATCAGAAGGCATTTAAAAAAACTGTTACAGAAAAAAACTTGGCACATATCTATTTAGAAAATCCACTTTTTACAAAGTCTTTCTTTATAAAAGGCCAACAGAGAGGGACTAACTAGCAGATGTGTGAATTTTTGCAACTAGAATAGTGGCGGCTGAGCCAGGTTCCGTATTTTATTTAGAGACCCACAGCCAGGAGAGAGGCCAAAAGGAAAAAAGATAGACCTCTACTGAGTATAGACAGGAGGTCGGAAAGGTGAAGTTAAATTATGAGAGCTGGTTCTGAAGTGAGCTATTCGCCTATTTTATGTGGACATGCTGAAAGCATGTTGTAAATAAGTACGGTGCCTAAGCGCAAGATGTCATTATGAATCTTGAGAGCCCTTAAGCTTCAGACTGAATATGCAGAGATGGTTTAAAGGAGTAGTGAATGGATAAAGCAGGTCAAAGGGCAAAATGTCATAATGTTTAATGCATTCTGCAAAGACAGACATTGCCAGCTGGTTGGATGCAAACATTAAATGGTGAGCAGAAAAAGAGGGAAAGACACTGTCTAGAGCAAAGGAGCTCTCCCAAAAGCACAAATAAAGAGGCAGAGGAGAGTGGCTGTGGGAAACACAGAGAACAACATTGTTGATTTGAGATCAGAAGTTAAAAGGTAAGGAGTGTGTCCTCAGGCACCTGTGGAAAAGACAAATAGTCCAGGATGAATCTAAACAGAAAGATAAATTAGTGAAAGAAGACTGGCTTTGTGGGCTATAAATAAGAAAGTTTTACTAAAACACATTTCCTCTTTGTGTCTCTTTTCCTGAAGAAAAAAATCAGAGAAGATAAAAACAGAAAATGTTAGCCTCAGGAAGAATGTTTTTGTTTTAAGTAAAAAATGCATAGACAGCTGGGCTCGGTGGCTCAGCCTGTAATTCCGCGCCTTTGGGAGGCTGAGGTGAGTGGATTGCCTGAGCCCGCGGGTTCGAGACCTGCCTGGGCAAGCGAGACCTCATCTCTACAATAAATCAAAAAACTAGCCGGGCGTGGTAGCGCGCGCCTGTAGTTCCAGCTACTTGGAAGGCTGAGGCAGAAGGATCGCCGGAGCCCAGCAGGTTGAGGCTGGGTGGCCAGGAGTGGCCACTGCACTCCAGTCTGGGTGACAGAGTGAGACTCCAACTCAAAAAAAAAAAAAAAAAAAAATGCATAGATGCTAAGACAGGAACAAAGGTACTTAATACCATCGGACCACTGTCCTTACTCTAGAAAATACTAAGTTACGATTATTTCTGAGACTGCATTTAACTCTAGAAGTCTAGCATTCTAATACTGAAAAAAAACTTGGAGAGACTGGCCATTAGAGGGAAATGTAAGAAGTTATTTTAGTTCTGTCTTACTTTGGAGGTGGGAATATTTTTTATTGTCAATTGTTTGTTTTTAATACAGTTTTCCATGGATGCCTTAAATCAGCTTTTCTTCAAAGGCTCTTGGTGAGTAAAAGAATTGATGTTCTTCTGCTTTGAGAATTGCTGTATGTAAGCTTAAACTGGTTTAGGGCGGTTTGCCAAGAATATTATTTAAATTAGGGACCCTACTTATGAATATTTTTAAATTTCTGGTGTAACTGTGCTAGTTGCAGAAATGACATTCTTCAGTGTAGAGGGGTGTGACTCACTGGCTAAAAGACAGTCTGAACAACTCTCTGATGATCTACCAGAGCCTTGCCAGCAGGACTTCTTTGTACCTCAGTGACAGTGACTCTTCTCTATCAGCCCCAAAGATATCTGACCTGATTTCTCAGCTTCTGCTGTCTGCATTGCCCTGTTTGTCTCTCTGGGGGAAGTCTTTATGGCTCCAGGTCTCTGCTTGTCTCACTCTTCATCAACTTTCTTCCCTATGTTAATTGACCTCCCTTGAAGTATTTATATGGCTAGGGATTCACATACTTGGATATAACAAAAATCACAAAGGGATCTTGTTAACATACAGATAACCAGGTCTCACCATGTAATAACTGACTCAAACTGTGGGGTGAGGGAAGAACTGGGAAACTGTATGTTAACATACTTGATGGTATAGATGAGAAAAAATTTATTTTCCTCTCTCCATCTCAGGTTCTTGGCTAAGGCTACTATATCAAAAGCAAATTAACAGGAGGAAAATATACACATTCTTTTTTTTTTTAATTTCATTTTAAAGATGTGGAGTATAATTCAGGGTTAGGTATACAAATGTTCATTATGCGGATGACATTGTTGATGAGATGTATCCCCCACTCCCCCATCAGAGTCCCACTACCGCCAATCTTGCCCCCCACCCCAGCAGTTTCCCACTACCGCTAATCCTTTTCTTTCTTACAGTTTTCCAATAATTGTTAAAGATCTGTTTATGAGTGAGAACATTTGATACTCAGTTCATTGTTTCTGTGATACACCACTCTAAGTCTATCCAAGTTGCTGTGAAGTTCATAATTTTGTCCTTCTTTATTGCTGTGTAATATTCCATACCACATTTTTTTTTTATCTAGTCCTTTTTCAATGGACAGCACAGTTGGGCCCGTGTTTTTGCTATTGTGAACAATACTGTGATAATCATACGTGTGCAGGTAGCTTTTTCATAGAGTGATTTGAGTTCCTCTGGGTATATTCACAGTAAGGGGATTGCAGGGTCGTATGGGAGGTTGATATTTAGATATTTTGGGAATCGCCAGACTGTTTTCCACAGAGGCTGTACTAGTTTACTCTCCCACCAACAGTGTAGAAGTATTCCCTTTTCCCCACATCCTCTCCAGCATCTGCTGTTTTTTGAATTACCGATGATGGCCATCCTGACTGAAGTTAGGTGGTATCTAAGTGTGGTTTTAATTTGCATTTCTTTGATGACAGTGAGGTTGAGCATTCTTTCATGTATCTGTTGGCTGCTCATATGTCTTCTTTGGCTTTGCAGAATCTTGTCAGTTTGATGAGGTCCGACTTGTCTATTTTATCTCTTATGGCATGGACACATGGGGTTTTAATCAGGAGTTGGTTGTCAGTTCCAACTTCCATAAGGGTATCTCCTGCATTTTCTAAGGTTCTTATAGTTTGAGGTTTACATTTAGGTCTTTGATCCATTTAGATTTGACTTTTGTGTACGGTGATAGGTAAGGGTCTTGTTTTAATCATCTGCATGTGGTCAGTCAGTTTTCCCACCATCATTTACTGAATAAGTTCTCCTCTCCCCAGTGGTTGGTGGTGGAGGCTTTGTTGAAGATGAGTTGCTTGAGAAATTGAGGTTTTGCTTTTGGGATCTCTATCCTATTCCATTGGTCTATATGCCTGTTCTTGTACCAATGCCAGGCTACCTTGATTATTGTAGCTTTATAATAAAGTTTAAAGTCTGGGAGTGTGATACCTCCTGCTTTTTTTTTTTTTTCCTTAGGATTGTTTTGACTATTTGTGGTTGTTTATGTTTCCATATGAATTCCTTTATTGTCGTGTCCAGGCCTGAGAAAAATGCTGCTGGTAATTTTAATGGATATTGTATTAAATCTGTAGATTGCCTTGGGTAGGATGGGCATCTTAACAAGGTTGATTCTTCCAATCCATGAGCATGGAATATTTTTCCATCTTTTGGTGTCATCTTTGATTTATTTGAGCAGTGTTTGTAGATTTTGTTGTAAAAGCCTTTCACGTCTCTGGTTAGGAAAATGCCAGGGTATGTCTTTTTTTGTTTAGCTGTTGTGAATGGGAATGTGCTTTTTATTGTTTGTGTATAGGAATGCCACTGACTTTTGCACATTTATTTTATACCCTGAGATTTTCCAAAGTCCTTTATCTGTGCAAAGAGATTTTTGACAGATTCTCTTGGGTTTTCAAGGTATAGAATCATGTCATCTGCAAAGAGAGGTAACTTGACTTCCTCTTTTCCTACAGGGGTACCCCCACTCTCCTTTTCTTGTCTGATTCCTCTATCGAGGACTTCAAAAACTATGTTGAAAAGGAGGGGTGAGAGGTGGCATTCTTGTCTTTTTCCAGTTTCCATTGGAAATGATTCCAATTTCTATCTGTTTAGCAGTATGCTGGCTGTGGGTTTCTGTAGATGGCTCTTACTATTTTGAGGTATATTCCATCTATGCCTAGATGTTTGAGGGTTTTTATCAAGAAGGGATGCAAGATTTTTCAAAAGCTTTTTCTGTGACTAGTGAAAAAGTGAAAAATCATGTGGTTTTTGTTTTTACATTTGTTGATGTATTTAATTACGTTAATTATCTTGCGAATGTTGAACCAACCCTGCATCTCAGGGATGAAGCCTACTTGGTCATGATGGATGATTTTTTGAGATGTGTTGTTGGATCTGGTTTGCTAGGATCTTGTTCATCACAGATATTGGCATGTAGTTCTCTTTTTTTGTTGGATCTTTGTTGGTTTGGGTATCAATGTGATGTCAGTTTCCTAAAATGATTTAGGTAGAGTTTCATCTTTCTCAATTGCCTGGAATACTTTCAGTTAGGATTGGTATCAGTTCCTCCTTGTACGTTTTGTGGAAATCTGTTGGAAAACCATCTGGTCTTGGGCTTTTTTTTTTTTTTTTTTTTTTTTTTGTAGGTATTTTTCTTATGGCATAGTCAATTTCCTGGATTGCTATTGGTTTATTTAAGGTCTTGATTTCTTCTTGTTTCAACCTGCGGAGATTGTGTGATGTCAGAAAGTCCTCCATCTCCTTTAGTTTTTCAAATTTGTTTCCATATAGGTGTGCATAGTAGTCTCTGATAATCTTTTGTATTTCTTCAGGGTCATTTGTGACTTGATCTTTTGCATTTCTGGTTGTGTGTGTTTGGGCTTTTGCTCTCTTTTTCTTGGTCAGTCTAGCCAGGGGTCCATCAATCTTGTTTATCCTTTCAAACAACCAGCTTTTTGTTCCATTGATTTTTTTGTTTGTTTGTTTTGCTTGATTTTTTGTTAGTTTGTTTTTTGTTTGTTTTCTTCCTCTTCTCTCTTTCTTTCTGTTTTTGATTATGTTTTCACACCTGTTTTGTTTCTGTTATTTTAATGATTTTTATTTAGACTTCCTGTTCGTGTATGGATATTTTTGAGGGAGAGTACATCAATGGGGGGGAGGTTGTTGGTTTGTTTGTTTATATGATTGCATTTTTCAAAATCTTTTCTTTCTTTGTATCTCTTTTCATTTGTTAATTGGGACTCCTGTCTGTTTTTCCTCTTCTTCTTTTCTCTCCCCAGTTGCCTCTTATTCTCCTCCTTCCTTATTCCATTCTTTTCCTATTTCTTACTTCATTTTGCTTTCAGGGAGAAAATGTATACCTTCACTGCATGGACAGTTTGTAAGGTGGTGGATAGTGGGTTCCAGGAGGCCCACGCATCTGTCAGTGTATACTGGGATTTGCAGATAGATCCTGAATCACAGCTCATCCCTCAATTAAACCTAAAAACTGCAAAAAGTACATTCCCCCATGCACAGTCCAGCTTAAGAACTGAACAAAGCCAGAGGATCTACATAAGGAAGAATAAGAGATTGAGCAAACAAAAATAAAAGATACCCCCTCAACGCTGAACAACAGAATTAAAGAAGAGGTTAAAAAGGGGGGGGGAGAAAAATCTACACAAATGAAGAAAAAACCAAAGGAAGAATATGGATCTCACACAGTCTCCTGGGAGGTCACCACTAAGAATACAGACTTTGAAATGCCCCAGAATGACTGATCTCAAACCACAAACCCAGATATCAAGATATTAATAGATATTAATAGAATAAATAGAAACGAGGAGAGCCAAGAGGAAAGAATGGAGGAGTTGATAACTGAGATAACAGCAATAAAGAATTCAAAGAATGAAATAAAAACAAACTGATAGGCATGGGAAACAGAATTAACCAAGAAGAAGAAAGAATCTCAGAGCTTGAGGACCAAAACATGGAACTAACCCAAACTGTTAAAAAACATAGAAAGAAGCTTAAAGAGACAGAACAAAACCTCCAAGAGATGAGCGATTATTTCAAGAGGCCAAACCTATGATTAATTAGAATTCCTGAGGCAGGATAGAGAGATAGAGATCACCCTGGAACAAACATTATGTGAAATTATCCAAGAAAACATCCCTCATCTCATTAGTGAAGTGAGCATTCAAGCTCAAGAGATTCAGAGAACCCCTGCAGGACAACAAATGAGAAGACCAACTCCTAGAAACATAGTAATTTGCCTACACAAAGTTGGTCTAAAAGAAAAAAATCCAAAAGGCAGCAAGAGAAAAAGGTCAGACTACCTACCAGAGAAGACCAATTAGAATAGCAGCAGACTTATCTACAGAAACAATTCAGGCTTGGACAGCTTGGAGCCCAATATTCAAAGTTCTCAAAGGTAAACAATTTCAACCAAGAATTACCTACCTAGTTAAGCTATATTTCATCAGTGATGGAGATCTAAAATCCTCAGACATTCAATCCCTAAGAGTTTATGTTGCCTCCATATTAGCTCTACAAGAAACACTTAAAGTATTAAGCATAGAAGAAAGAAAAAAAAAGAACGACAATGCCCTTTGCAAGAATGCAGGAAAAAGATTGAAAACACACATGAATCAACCCCAAAATTAAAAGAAAGATAAAAAAACACATAAACAAACAAACAGGAGCAAAAACAGGTGTGAAAACATAATCAAAAACAGAAAGAAAGAGAGAAGAGGAAGAAAACAAACAAAAAACAAACTAACAAAAAATCAAGCAAAACAAACAAACAAAAAACAAAACTCACTCTGAGGTTGTTTCTATAACTCCAACTTCCTTTCAGCTCTGGTCTCCAACCCCTCCCCCTTTGCTCCCAGTGCAGGCTGATAGGGTTGCTCTCAGTATGGGTCAGATGTCCCATGAAATACAGTGGGAAAGGGGTGAATCAGATCCGGACTCAACTGGCTTGTAGTCAATGCTGTCAAGTCTCTTACTCAGGTGTGACGTGTCTGTGCCTGTTCCAAGGAGTGGGGAGACATCTGTCTCTCTGAGTTTGATGAAGAGATAACCTCTAGGTCCTAGGTTGAAGACTGGTTGGAGCTGGGCTGGGCAATGCAAGTATCTGCCTGGTCCCAGGAAAGAGAAAATGGCACCAGTCAGCATTTCCTCACCCGTGGCAGGGGTCTTTTCCAACTTTCTTCTGCCTTCTCCATGGATTGTAGGGATTGTGCCACTCTCCTGTCACAGGTGATGTTGTGGGCCAGACAACAGGTGGTGAGGATCAACTGCTTTCCATTGACTCTTCTTGGCAGAGCCCCGAGAACAGCAGATGAGACCACATGCAGGGGGCTCCAATCTCTGGATGGTGGGGTGGTTGCGCCTCACCTCCAGAGGAAATCCCTGGGTGCATGAACCTGAGTATCCTCTCGGACGGTCTTTCACTAACCCACCAGCACATACCCACATATGCAGAGAGTCTTTATGGACATTTACTTTTGCAGAGATTCTCACAGTCTGACCAGTTCTATCGCCATCATGCCAGAAATCTGTGTACACATTCTTTAATACAAGTCTTATGTGATATGGGACACTTTCACAAGAAAATAATGACTCAAATAAATGGTTAAACTTGCGTATTTTGATGCTAGGCTTGATAAAGAGTAGTCAGTCATAGAGAAATATAATTAAATAAAAAATAAGATCTAATAGTAAGAAACTGGAAGAAAGTTAGCAAGGTCTATTTGTTCAGATTCTTCCCTATGATTCCTCATCTTCAGAGATAAGGATGCTCCTTTTCTTCTGGTATAAGGAGGGCGCCACCTAATGATGGTCTTATGACCTGCTTGCGGGGAAGGTTAGAAAATCCTTTGTAAGCTTTATGACCTATTTCATATAAAATAATGGGGAAAGATCACATTGACCTTCCTGCTTCTGCTGTTTTCTCAAATGTCATATTTTGAGATAGCATGTCCTGAACCCCATCACTGCTACTCCTCATCTCTTCCTCAAGTTCATTGTCATCAAGTCTTCTTAGTCCAGAAAATAAACTGACTTTATATCAAAATACCAAAACATACTTCTTCTAAGTTTCAGTTTACTCATATTTAAATCATAGCATATTACCTAGCATTTAGGATGGACCCAAGAAAAATTGAATGTATTATCATTAATTATTATTCCTTTATTTATACAATATTTACCCTATTATGAAAAGAAGTTTAATTATTGTTTTCTTTCCAAGGAACAGTTGTGATAATTTTTTATGAAACCATGATAATAATAGTACAGTTGACTCTTGAATAACATGGGTTTGAACTGCTCAAGTCCACTTTTAAGCAGATTTATTTTTGCCTTTGTCACCCTGGAAAGCCTCTTCCTCCTCCTCCTCCTCCTCAGCCTACACAGTGTGAAGATGATGAGGATAGAGACCTTTGTTGATAACCCACTTCCAGCTAGTAAACAGTAAATATTGTTTTTCTTCCTTATAACTTTCCTAACATTATCTTTTCTCTACCTTACTTTAGTTTAAGAATACAGCATATAGACTTCCGGGTCAAGATGGCGACGACACAGGAGGAACTGTGAGATTCTCCGAATGTGAGTTCCCCGAAAAGACTCTTGCTGCCTTCCCCAACCCACTCATCCATAGCCAGATGCATGGTCTGAGACCCAGGGACCCTCGGTCCCACGCAGGGCCGGTCATTGCATCCCTGGTTGCTCCCCTGCTGCTAGGAAATCTCGAGTCTCGGCTCCTTCCCTAGTTAAAGCACACCCAGACCCAGCCTCTGATCACTGGGGAGGCTCTGGCTACCCGCCCAACAGAGAAGCTGATTCCACCTCTGACTGAAATACGCTGGGAACAGGCCAGGGCCACTCTTGCCATAGCTTTGGAGCAGAGTTCTAGCCCGGGACAGAGCACCAGCCCTGCGCCTCGGACTCAAAGAGCAGAGAGGAAGGTTCCGCGAGGGTGAAACTATCACGCTGGCCATTCCTCCAGGCAGAGACGTGTGTTGCCCTGCCCACCTACAAGCAGGCTCCACCTCGGTTCCCAAGGAAACATCACTAAACAGAAGACAAAGCCACGCCCCTGGGAACTAAGTAACAACCGTCTCAGATTACAGCTCAGAAAAAGAAACCCAAGCCTCAGTAAACGGAGCTCTCCGCATTGAAAATAAGGGGAGAGGCGAAAGAGCAGAGATGAACAGATTTTAGACACTCAGGAAAGACCCCAGAAGACATAAATTTATATTTTTATTTTTTTATTTTTTATTATTATTATTATTTTTTGGGTTGCCTTTGTATAGCTACAAGTACTATTTAGGGAATTGTCTTTACTCACTTCTCTCTGGCCTTGTGTCTCTTTTTCACCTCTTAGTTAGTATGGCTGTCCTCCCTTTCACACTTCTCTCTCTCTCCTTCTTTCCTTCCCCTTCTTTAATTCTGTTTTTCAAGGAGGATGGGGTTGCTTTTGCTTCGCTTGTGCAATCTCCTGTTCTTCCTTATGAGAGTCCTCTGGCTGCATTCACCTGTCGGTGTATGAGCCCAATGGAGCCTATTTCCCACCGTCTTACAATCTTTCTGTGCAGTAGAATGTAGGTTTGGTACCTGGCTTGGGTATCAATGTGATGTTAGCATCATAGAATGTTTTGG
>CAUYQG010154522.1:0-12274 GCA_963574415.1 Tarsius wallacei
TCTGCGGACCAGGGAGGTCTGTGCTGGAGAAACAAGTGGGGAGCTTAGACTCATCCTGCGGGTTCTGGGGATGTGGGGGAGAGGGAGACGTGATTGCCTGGGGTGGACACGACGGGCACGGCTTCGGGGGAGGCCCGCCTCATGGTCCAAAGGGCGCCAGCAAAGAACACCTTTGGGTTTCTACCGCGTCTTTACAACCTGGGCTGCTGCATGGCAAAAATGACGACAGTTCCTCCTCCTCCTTCCCCTCCGTCTTTCTCTTCTTCCTCCAGCGAGTTAATTATTCAGTCCGACAACTAACTCATCCATCCATCCATCCACACTTGCTCCAAGTTTAGCGTCAGACGATGTTTATCTCGAGGAGCGCTTCCTGCTCTGTACCTGACCCTCGCTTCCCTTTTCCTCTTGGCCTCCAGAAAACTCCGAAGTTGTCTAGTAAGTGATGCTTGCTTTCCGTGTGGCTGAATTTCAGTTCTAGTTTTCTTGGCTTTGTCGATATATCTGTATTTTTTTTTTCTAAATCTAAATTTTAAAATCTAAGTGTGCCAGTTCCGGGCACGAATTTTGTGCGAGGGGTCTTCAATGGGATGGTCGGGACTTAGGCCAGCTGTTAAGCAACATGCTAGTTTTTAGGAAGAAAGCTTCAGCGTGCGATGATTGATTTGGGCGGAGGTTGGGGGGAGGACACAGAAGAATCAAATGCTGTGAGTGTGATCGTTGGGGCCAAAACGAAAGGGCGACGAACTTCACAGTGTTGCTGGCACAGACCTCACTTAGGCAGGACCAGGTCACCACAATCAAAGTGATACTGACGATATTTACAAAGCTGTAGAGGGTGCCTTACAGTCGTGTAGCCTTCGTAAGTTCACGAAGGGCTTTCACGCTTGTTCTCCTATTGGCGTCTGCCCGCTGAGGGCACCTGCCTCTCTCTTTTTACAGTCATTCAGAATCACTTCTGACCCGGCAGGGCAGTTCTGCTGACACATGGGACTAGGAAGCAGCGGTGGACGGTGTATTAGGTTTCAATCCACATGACTTGGGCCATGGCATTTGTCCTCTGAGCCCTTTCTTCGGTGGGCAGAACTCGCTGCGATGGTGCAACATTTTCAGACTCAGGCGGTGGTGGCAGCAAAGCATGACTTAGGAGTTCATTCAGCAGCGATTTCCCGGGCACCTTCACCACGTCCTGGCGCTGCACTGGGTGTGGAGGACACTCACCCGCACTCAGTGGATCCCGTTTCATCTGTGAAATGGGGGCGTCGTTTTTACACGCAGGTGACCTCTGCTCTAGGTTTCTCAAAAGGCTCCTGGGGGCGATGGTTAGAAAGCAAAGTTTAAAAAGAGCCTCTCAGCGTGGGCCTCCAGGTTCCCGGTGGAAATGGGTTCTCAAGGAGTCTCACCTACCCTGGGGTCTGGGAGCTGCTGCTCTAGGCGTTGTGCTTCTCCAGAATCAGCCCATGAAGAAGGCTTGGAGCCAGGGACCATTCCATGCCTCACATGCCTCCTAATGGGTTGGTAAGCGGATGGAGGATAGAGCTTTTATAAAGAAATCTGGCGAGCAAAGATTCAGCAACTGGTTCTGTCAACTTTTCTATGGGTCCTGGGGAATTTAAGATGAAAAAGACATCTATCTTGTTCTTAAGGAATTCACAGTATATGGGAGTGGCTGACAAGGGGGAAGCTGGGCCAGGCTGGGGGGAGTAGGATGCTAACAGAAGCAGCTCAGTCAGAGGAAGCCAGGCCTTCAAGGTGTGTTATCCACAGAGGCACTCTTCAAAATAAAGGCTGTGACATTTCTGGTTCTGCGACAATGGATGCATTTCTTCCAATTTTCCCTGCTAAGTACAGCTAAAAATACTGGACATTGTAGAATAAGCATAAGCAGACTCTAAAACCTGGAGAGAAGACAGACTGGCAAGGGATCTTGAAGAACAACATGGTAAGGGGTTTGCTGGGTCTTCTTTTCTCCCCCGCCACATGTCTTGGACTGACTGCTGGAGAAGCTGACGACCTAAAATTGTCAATAGGCACAAAGAAAAGAAGCTCCAAGAAAAACCTGCTCTCTTTAGCTAAAGGACTAGCCTAGCATGACGGAAAACATTTAGACAATGACCCACCACCCTAGTAAAACACAAGAGAATAACTTGTATCTCCTATCTCCCAGCAAAGACCATGTGAGGGGACCCCAATAGAAGCAATACAATGCCTCGCCATTTCTGGGATGTCAGTGGAGGCAGTGGGATCTGAATTTCAACCTCCAGCTGGTGGTAATGAGGTAGTGTTTCTATCTCACCACTGGCATTGTGTCAGATGAAGCCTATTAACACAAAGATTTTAGTAACTTCCAGAGTTTCATAGAAAAGCACCCAAATGTCTAGGATACAATAAAAAAACACAGTTTGCACTAAGAATCAGAAACAACTCAAATTGAATGAGAACAGATAGTCAACTGATACAAACAATTAGATGTCAAAGATACTAGAATTATTGAAGAATGGTTTTTAAAATAGCTCTTAAAAGTCTTTGACAAGCAATTAAAAACATGGTTGAAACAAATAAAAAAATAGAAAGTCTCAGCAAAAAAATAGTAGACATAAAGAATCAAATGGAGATTTTAGAACTAAAAAAATATAGTAACTGAAATTTTAAAAAAGCTCAGTGGATAGGCTCAATACCAGAATGGAATCTACAGAGGAAAGAATCAGTGACCTTAGAGATAGAACAATAGACATTGTCCAACCTGAAAAAGTAGACTGCAGAAGAAAATGAACAATCAGGGGCATGCTGGACTTTAACAAATGATCTAACATTTGTGTCATCAGACTTCTGGAGGAAAGGAGAAAGAGAGAGCAGGGCTGAGAAAATATTCCCTGAAATAATGGCTGAAAAATCCCCAAATTTGGCAAAGACATAAACCTAGAGATTCACTAAGTTAAGCAAATATCTCAAATAGAATAAAGTAAAAAAAAAACTTATTATAAGACACATCATAAGCAAACTCATACAAACTAATGACAGGGAAAATAATCTTTAAGGCAGCAAGAGAAATTGCACCTTACTTATGGGGGAAAATGATTAGAATGACAATGGATCTCTCAGCAGAAACGATAGGGTCTGGAAGGAATTGGCACAACATTCTTTAAACATCGCCAATGAAAAATTCAATATCCAGTGAAAATGACTTCAGGAAAGATGGGAACATTGTCAGATGAAGAAATTTGGCACTAGAAAACCTACCTTAAAATAAAATTTGGCACTAGAAAACCTACCTTAAAATAATGGCTGAAGAGAGTTATCTAATCAGAAATAAAACAATGTAAGAAGAAAGCTAGAACATCAAGAAAGAAGAATGAACAAAAATAGATAAATACAATAGACTTTTCTTCACTAGTCAGTAAATGTTTGATGGTTGAAGCAAAATCGTAGCACTATCTGATGTAATTCTCAAAGTGTAGATAAAATATTTGCAACAATTATATTACAAATGGGAGAAGTTAAAGAGATTTATGTGGAGGTAAAGTTTCTACACTTAACTAAAATTAAGATACCTAGAGCAACCACTAAAATATATAATCAAAATGCACATTCAAAACACTAGATATATCAAGATAGAATTCCAAACAAACAAACAAACAAACAAAAAACAAGTAGCTCACAGGTGGGACAGAATAAAGAAAAAGAAAAATGAAGTAAAAAGAAAAGAAATAAAAAACAAAAATTACAATGCCAGACATAGCCCTAACATATAGCAACTATATTAAATATAAATGGTCTAAATAGACCAATTAAGAGACAGAGATTGGAAGAATGTATTTTAAAATGATCCAAATATATGCTGTCTGCAGGAAATATAATTATAGGTATGTTAAAAGTAAAAGAATGGAAAAATATCCACCATGCACACATTCATCAAAATAATGGATAGCTATATTAATATCAAAATGGTTTCAGAACAAAGGGAATTACCAGAGATAGAGAAGGACATCACACAATGAGAAGATGGTCAATCCATCAAGAAGACATGACACTTCTAAATGCGTGTAAATTAAACAACAGAGCTAAGATATGTGAAGAAAAAATTATAAAACCAAGCAAACAAATAGACAACTCCTCAATTACAACTGAGATTTCAACACCCTTCTCTCAACAATTCATAAAATATCTGGACAAAAAATTGGTAGATGATTTCAGCTACCAATGGAATCTAATTGACACTTCATTCAATAACAGCAGAATACACATTTTCTTCAAGTTTTCATGGAACATTTATAGGCTAGACCATACTGTCAGACATAAAACAAACCTTAACAAATTTCAAAGAATTATAATAATACAGAGTAAGTTATCTGACTACATGAGAATCAAACTAGAAATGAATAATGGAAAATAACAGGAAAAAATTAGAAACACCTAGAAACAAAAAAATTATGGCTGAAGGCAAATTAAAAACTACATTGAATTGAATAAAAATAAAGATACAACATATAAAATTTATGAGACAATACTAAAATTGCTGAGGGAAATGTATAGCATTAAATATTTGCATTAGAAAAGAGGAAATGTCTTATATTAATGTTCTATGTTTCTATCTTAAGAAACTAGAAAAACAAAAGCAAAATAAAACCAGATCAAGTATAAGGAAGGGAATAGTGAAGAGCAAAAAAATCAATAAAATTAAAAGTAGAAAAACAATAGAGAGAATCAAACGGACGAAAAACTTGTTCTTTGAAAAGTTAAAAAAAATTAGCAAACACCGAGGAAGACTGACAAAGAAAAAAGAAAGAAAAACATTGTCCATATCATGAACAAAATGGGGTATCTCTAAAGATCACGAAGATAACAAAATGATAAGGGAATACTGCAAGCAACTCTATAGACATAGATTTGTCAACTTAAGTGACATGGACTAATTCCTCAAACCACAAACTCCGACATTCATTCAACGTAAAGTGAATACTTTGACTAGCTCTGCAAATGTTAAATAAATACATTTTTAACTAAAGATATTCTCCCAGAAAACATTCAGATCTAGATTATTTCACTAGAGAACTCTACTAAATATTTCAAAAATTAACACCAATTCTATGCAACCTCTTCTAGAAAATAAAAGAATAGGAAACACTTTGCAAAAACAATTTTGAGTTAGTTTATTCTGATGCTAAAATTAGATAGAGAGAAAACTGAAGTCTAATATTACTTGTAAATACAAACACTTCAACAAGACATCAGCAGAAAAAATTCAGCAATGTATGAAGAGAATTATACAGCACAACCAGTCAGCTGTATTCCAGGCTTGCAAGACTGGTTCAATATTTGAAACGCAATTCATATATTAGCAGACTAAAGAAGAAAAAATCGCAAGATCATATTAATTGAAGCATAAAAGACAGTTGGCAAAATTCATGTCAGAGTAATGACAAAAACTAACAGAAAACTAGGATTAGAGTGAGACTTCCTAAACTTGATAAAGAACATCTTCAAAAAACCTACATCTAACATCGTACTTAATAGTGAGAAAATGAATGCTTTACCCTAAGATTTGGATCAAGGCAAGAATGTTCCCACTCATCTCTTATTCAACATAATATCAAAACTCTGCCAGAGTAATATGGCAAGAAAGGAAACAAAAGTCAAGCAAATCTGAAAGGAAGAAATACAATTGTCACTATACGCAGATGATGTGATGATCTAAGTAGAAAAATCCCTTGGAACTAATAAGTGAGTGTGGCAAGTTTCCAGGATATAAATCCAACATGAAAATTTAATGTATTTCTCTATACCAGCAATGTGTATATGGAAATTAAAATTAAATATATTATACCATTTACAATTACTCAAGAAAAATGAAATACTCGAATTTAACCAGACAGGTCCAGGAGTTGTATGCCAAAAACTATAAAACAGAAGGAAAAAATCATATAAGATGTGAGAAAATGGAGACAGACATCATTTTCATGGATTGAAAAATTCAGCATTGCTAAGATGTCACTTATTTCCAAAATGATATATAGGTCTAACACAATACATATAAAATTTTTAGGAAGTGTTATGGCAAATAGAGACAAGGTTTTTAAAAAACTTACATAGAAAGGGAAAGGAACTGGAACAGGTAAAACAATTTGGAAAAAGAAGAATAAAACTGGAGAACTCAGTCTACCTCATTTTGGGACTTGTAATGGCATAGCAATCAAGGTAATGTGGTTTTGGGGGCGGGATGAACATGTCAATGGAACAAAATAGAGGACCGAGAAATGGCTCCATAAAGGTACAGCCAACTGATCTTTTTTGGGGAGTGGAGTCATATTTATTTAGGTAGACTTTATATGCATTAAAAATCAATTTTAAGCGTTTAATTTGATGAGCTTTGGGCCATGTGTGACCACCAACACAATAAAAATATAGAACATTTTTGAATGCCCCTTTGCAGCCAGTCTCCTCACCCCACTCCTGGCCACTGACCACCAATGGTCTGCTTTCTGTTACCACAATTTTGCTGTTTCTAGAATTTCATACGCATGTAGCCACACGACATTATACTTTTTACATCTACTTTTTCAAACTTTGCATAATGCTTCTGAAATTCACCCATGTTGTTACTACTATGCTACTCACTGGAGGAAAAATTAGTCTTTTTGATAAATATGCTAGAAAATTGGGCATCCGTAGACAAAAATATAACCTTAGATCAAGTTGGCTCAAAGTGGATCATAAAAGTATATGTAAAACTATAAAGTTTGTAGGAGATAAGGTAGAGGAAACTCTTTGGAAACTTGGGCTTGGTGAGGAGTTGTTAGACATGGCACCATAAGCATGATTCATAAAAGAAAAACATTGATCACTGGACTGCATCAAAATTACAGACACTTGCCCCGTGACAAGCTTTGTTAAGGAGCATGGAAGGACAAGCTACAGATGGAGAGAAGATTGCTTGCACAGCACATATCTGACAAAGGACTCATGTCTAGAATGCCTAATGAAATTTCAACCCCTAAATTAAAGAAGCACAAGCAATCCAACTAGAAAGTAGGCAAAGGATATGAAGACATTTCACCAAGAGGAGGCACAGATGGCCAATATGCACACGAAAGATGTTCGACATCATTAGCCACTAGGAAATACAATCTACGGTCCTGATGAGATCTTATTTCTCATCTGCTTAATTTCTTATTTATGATCTACTATCGGGACAGATGAAATAGGAAAATAATGACAACTCCACATGCTGACGTGAAGAAAGTGGATTTCTCACAGTTGCTGGTTGGAATGCAAAACGGTGCAGGCATTCTGGAAACACTATGGCCATTTGAAAGACTGCATAGGGCAACCCCTTTGGGTCCCCTCCCACTGTGGGAGCTTTTCTGCCCTCTCAATAAGCCCTGCTTTCAAAACAAACAAACAAACAAGCAAACAAACAAAACGGCATAGAACTTACCCAGAAATCATTTGGACATTTATCCAGATAAATAAAAAAATTATCTTCACACAAAAATCTACGTATAGATTTGCTTGTGATGGCCAAAACCTGGAAACAATCCACATGTACCCCAATAGGTGAACAGTTTAACAAACTATGGCATATCCTTGCAGTGAGATACAATCCAGCCGTACCGTGGAACTGGCTTCTCCTACACTCAACAACGTGGGTGGGTCTTCAGGACATTTGGCTGGGGGAAACATGCCAGGCTCAAAAGGTTACATACTGTGTGACTCCATTCATTAAATATTCTCAGAATGAAGCAGTTATGGAGAGTGAAGCCAGAGTCTTCATTGCCAGGGTTCAGGCCTGTGGGGATGGGTGGTGGTGTGACCGCTTCATAAGAGAGATGTTTGTGCGATGGACTAGCTCTGTGGCTGCCTGAGTCTACACGTGTGATAAAAGGGCGTAGAACCACACGCATTTTGCAGCAATGCCAGTTTCCTTGCTTCGATGTTGTTCCATCTTCTGGAAAATGGAACTTGGATGGGAAACTGAGTAAAGGGGGTTGGGGACCTCTTTGAATCGCTTTTGAGACTTTCTGTGATTCCTTCACACACGAAGAGTTTGACAATCAAGAGAGAAAAACTCTAAGAAAGCTGGGACTTCTCCCCAACAGAGAGCCGATAAAGGAGTCAGAGGAAGAGGAAACTCGTGACCGCTGGGCGCTTTTTTTAAACTGGAAGTGCTTTGAAAGTGGAGAGAAGGCGCTGCTAGCATGGCACGAAGGACGTCCAGCCGTGGGGGAGGAGAAGCTCCAGGAGCTTTGGCTCGGGCCAGCCGTGGGGGAGGAGAAGCTCCAGGAGCTTTGGCTCGGGCCAGGAAGACAACCAAGGGGAACAGGGAAAGGGTGAAATCAAGACGCTCGCCTTGGAAAGGTCAGTGTAGCCTGGGCCTGCGCTCGCGGAGCCCACCGCAGGCCTTGGCGGGAATTGCAGGGTTGCCGAGGGCCAAGGGGAGGGTCTGCCGCTCTGTAGTGAAGGCCCCAGGGGCTGCTGGCAAGGCTCGTGCGGTCCTGGGGCTCCGGGGCCCAAGACCTCTCCACTGCCAGGACCCTGCCTTGGTCATGGTGCGAAGGAGCCCCGTGAAAGCTCACCTGCTGGAGGTAGCCAAGGGCAAGGTCAGCCTCGACGTGGGACAGCTCTGCACAATACACTAGTTTTGAAACACTGTGTTCTGCCCTTTGGAGAGCAAAAGACACATACAAGAGGCTTGCAGGAGGGAGGGAGGGAGAATTGACGAATGTGTTGAGCAGATTTAATTGATAAAATGTGTGATGGGTTCTGAGACATGCATCTACTGCAATCAAGCAACGTTTTTTAAGAAAAGAATTAGTCATGAACGGGTTGAATGTTCCCACTTCTGTCCTGCTTTTGTTATAACATGCTCCATAAGGTTTAACATATTGAAGAGAAAGAGAGTGGTTGATACACAACTGAAGTGAAGTTGCCGGGACCAACCCAGGTATCTAGGAGCTCTGCAGACTAAATGCTGTACAATTTCATGCTGCGTCATCCTGCTTGAAAATCAGCCACCATCACGATTCACGTCAAAGAGCATTTTACGTGCACCACCATTTGGCCACACGATTCCATCAGCAGGGGAAGTAGTGGGTGGAGATCCCTGACAGGTGGCAAAGCTTCCTGGGGTGCTGTGGCTGGCAGAGTCCTGGTGGGCAGGCCCTGACCATCTCCTCTGGATTTCGGCTGGGCCGGTGACTCAGTTCTAACCTACAGAGGAGAGAGGGCACATCTCATCTGTCACGAGGCAGCATTCTCTCTCTACTGCCATCCAGGCTTCCTGGCTATGACCTAGCCAGCTGCCCTGTTGGAGAGACCCACGTGGGCAGAGACTGGGAGTGATCTGTGTCCCCCAGCCAGCAAGAAACTGGGCCCCTCAGGTAAGCAGCCGTTGAGGACCACTACTGGTGAGAGTGCTTGGAAGCGCCCTGCTCCTGCCTAGCCAAATGACTGTAGGCCTGGACCGCAGCCCGGGGAGAGGCCCGGCCAGCTGAACTAGGCCCAGAGTCCCACCCTAGGCAAGCCGTGAGATGATAAACCACTCACTTCTGGGCAATTTGGTATGCAGCAATCGTTAGCTAATACAGATCTCAAGACTGTTCTATAAGATCACGAAGAAAGCATGCCTAGGATCACATGGCCAAATGCAGAGTAGATGGCAAGGACCGCCATCAAGTTCCACCAGCCTGTGTGGCAGGTGGCATTTTCCAAAAGTGGTTAACATGTATGCGGCTCACCCTCACCCTGATGCTGGCACTACTCCGTTGGGAGCGAGGGCTCCCTGCTTCCCTGCCTGGGTGAGCCTCTGACTGCAGCAGACTTGATGCTGTTCGACTTATGAAGTTCAGTCATGCAAGGCGAGGTCGGGGGGAAGCTAACCAGCCACACAGGAGGCCACAGCTTAAGCCCCAGCAGGCAGCCAACACTGGTCACCGCTGGGGGGAGGGAGCAGGGCTCCAGGGGTTCCAGCCCCAGCCTTGGAGTCCCCTCCCTGGGTGATGCTAAGTGGTGCAGAGAGGATCTTCCTTGTGGCAAACAATGTGTCCTCCTGGTTTGACTCACCAAGTACTGGGCTGGTTGACTAGGCAGCGACAGACACGCTAGGCCGGCCACCCCACACCCAGCGTGCTGAAGGGCCAGGTCCAGGCAGAGATAAGCTGAGTCCTTGGGAGAAGGAGCCACAGGGGTGAATAATGGCACCGACCCTCCTGGGGCCCAGGCCTCTTGCGCTGCGTCCCCCCAGCCCAGGGCGCTGGAGCAGGGCCCCAGGTGAGTCAGGCCCGGGCCCCAATGTGGAGGCACCCGGTGCTGCCTGCCACGTGATGCCTCTCATAACAGACTGTCTCTAAGTTGATTTGGAGGCCTGGCTGACCCTGTGTGGAGCAAAGGCAGAGGAGAAAGTGTCTGGGCCAGCTGAGCTCTCAGTCCTGGGCCAACAGCTCTGACCCCCGAATGCCCGCCCTGCTCAGCGAACAGCCGGTGGAGGCCCACAGTAAGTGCCAGCTCCGCAGGGCAGGCCCCGCAAGCACCCTGGGCATTGCTGCAGCGGCTTCCTTGGTCTCCCTGCGCTCCAGTGGTGGAGCGAAGTCCTTCCAGACACGGATGTGAGGCCCCCTGAGACAAGCCCTGCAGGAAGTGGCTTCTTTGCCCCACATTCTGGTGATGTTTCTGCACTGTGTGTATGCCGGCCCTGTGACAACCTGCTCCTTCTGCTGGCTCCTGGTTCCAGTCTCTGCAGATGGCCCTGGTGTCTTAGAACATTTGCAGTCCTTTGACTTTTCCCACAATGCAGCAGCAGCGAGCCACCCGAGCGCAGGGACCAGAGGGGAGAACGCATCACTCACCTTCGTAAAATGGCAGGGGCTGCTCTGCCACGTCACAGGGGCAGTTCGGGGAGTGGACGAAGGGAGAACCAGATTGCTCAGAGAAGGGAGACTGAAGCTACCAACATTCAAGACAGTAGATCCTGGGGGCAAAGAACAAATCTACCTCTCGGGGACCAAAGGTGGGTGGTGATGGGGGAGACCCAAGTGAGTCGGAAAGGCCCAGGTGTGCGACCAGGGCAATGTCTGCGTGCAGGTTAGCATGCAATGGCGCGCCCTTCTTCAAGAAAAAAATCTACTGCATAATCTTATCATTCGTTCATTCCACAGCAGTCATTGCCTGCCTGGATGTGAAAACACACTAGACAATGGGATTTAGGAGTGACCAGACGCACCCTGACTTTGGCCTTCATGGATGTGTCACTCTCGTGGGGGACCAGACACAAACCAAAGATTTTAGCAGGTAGATAGTTCATTTCAAATCTTGAAAATCATTAGGAGCGGGGAAAGGAGGGCTTGGACTTGGTCGAGTCAAGACTTCCATGAGGAAGCGACAGTGACGTGAGCCCGGAGGGAGGGGCTGGTCCCACCGCCACGCCTGCCACGCAGACAGTGTGTGTGCCCACTTCACCACACGGACACTCGCGTTCAGAGAGGGTGCGGGACCCTGGGAGTCAGGGCTCTTGACCGCACGCAGAAGCAGGTGGGCTGTTTCAGACAGGAAAGGGATTTATGTCAAAGATATGGGAAGTTTGAAAAATCATCAGAAGGATGTAGGACCACTTGGTAGAGGGCCTGGATGAAGGAAGCCAGGCACCTGGACCACAGTGGGTCCAGCCCAGAGAAGACCCTGTCCTGGGGGCTGGGCACTGCTGGCCACCCTGTGGTCACTGACCTCAATTCCGAGTTGGTGCAGAGTTTATGATAGGCCAAGGTGGTGCGAGGCCCACAGCATGGCCAGCGCATCCCTGGAATACTAACCCTGCATCCAAGACACGCTCAGTTTCTTAGTCAGCTGCAAAAGTGGGGGCTTAGGGGGTTTGGGATAATCTCCCTTCCCCAATGGCACATTTCTGCTCCATATAAGTTCATGGCCGGGTAGAGCTGGACGCCAGGTATGTGTGGCGGGGGTACAGTCTCTTTCTGGTGCCCCACAGAACACCGTGGCGGGTGAGCTCGGTGGCGTGTGCAGTGGGACACGCATTGCATTTTGCCTTCTAAAGGATACTCATTGCATATATTCAAATGCAGAATTCGTTCCCCTATCAAATTACAAAGCATTTTAAAACATCATAGCTATCCATCGATGATGTGGTAGAGAAATCACCCTGATGCTGTGAGACTCAACGTTTCTGGACAGCAGTTTGACACTGTGTATCCAAAAGCCTTGAAAATAAAGCCCTTGACTTAGCAGCTCTATGCCTGAAAATGTCACCTGGGGAATGAGGAGGGATGAG
>CAUYQG010154526.1:0-10591 GCA_963574415.1 Tarsius wallacei
TGAGAGGAACAACAGAGGAAGTGTCACCTACACTAGCATTTTCAAACTGCAAGTTGCCATCCATTAGTGTATAATAAAATCAATTTTGTGCACCACAATAAAGATTTTTTAAAATTGTAGACAGCAAACTAAAAAACTCAATCTTGACTAGGAGCCCTCTGTGGTATTATGTTGTGAAGTTTTGTTTCAGTTTTACAAACATCCTTCTATCTGTCTCTCTGTCTATCTATCTATACCTATCTGTCATCTATCTATTGACACACACATGTGTTTGTTACTGGATCATGATATAACATGTATTTATTACTGTACGTTGTGACTTTAAAAATGTTTGAAAGCCCCTGGAATGTACTCTGAGCTGGAGACTCCACTTTGATAGCCATCATCTTTCTTTCATACAGAGATGAAAGACACAGCCCCCGTCCTTAAAGAACTAACTCCGGGTCATGGGGAGAAATTGACAGCAAACAGTTAAAGCAGAGCGAGACGTGAGCTCTGAGATGGGTGCACACACAGTGCTGAGGGGGAGGATGGCAAGAAAGGTGGCATTTGCTCTGGGTCTTGCGGATGGAATAGGGGTGTGTTTGGCAACCGGCAAGAAAAGGGCAATCCGGGAACAACGTGTACAAAGCCATGAAATGACTCCTCCTCCTCATATCAGACCCCTCACAGGTCTGTTCTCCGAGTGAAGCTGGGACCTAAGCAAATATTGTGCTTCTGGTTTTTCATTTGCTTTCCCTGAAATCAAACAGACCGACCAAGTCATGAGCAAACACAGACTAGGGTCACTCTGGTCCTTAACTTGTAAATCTCTTTGACCGCTGACCCAGCTCAGGTTTTTTTAGGTCCACTTTCTGGGGAAATGTTCAACAGTCTCACCCTAAGCAAACTTTTATAACGCAGAAAGCTGCAAGCCTGTGTGTAATATCCTAGGGAAAGGCTGGGGAAGGGAAAAGAAAGCTGTTAAAAAGGTTGTTAACCCATTTGGTGTTAGGTGGCCCAGCCTTCGTAATTCCCATCATCTGGCTGTCAAGACCAATAAAAGGATCTGTCCATGATACGGCTTACTAGGCTGAGCTTTAAAAGCTGTAACTGCCCCCTCTAATTTCAGCCTCAGTCAACTCAGAGGATGCGAGACAACCAATAAATCTTACGGAGGCTAGGAGGACATGGAACAAGCTCAGGACCAAGGGACAGAAAGCATGTGTGAATCGTAGCTTGATTGCCGTGAGAACGAGTGTCATTCCGTCTTGCTCAGGCTTGGGGCCCCTCTGGAAAACAGGGGTAATAATCATCTCTCAGGACTGTATTGAGACCAAGGCGTGAAGACATTTTGTAACCTGTTACGTGGCAGATATTAGATAAGTTTGATATTACTAACCCCTTCTAGGACAGCCATTAAGCCACATGCTGTGGCATTCATCAAGATTTCCTTAATGAACCAAATAAGTATGAACTTCAAAACCTGTCTTCATATGCTTTCTATCTGTGTCAGCACTATAGACACCTTGGATCCAGAGCCTCTTCACAGCTATTTATTCATTCAGAGGACAATTATTGCATCCCTGTTATGTGCTGGGCATCGGGTCTAGGGGCTGAGGATCCTACACAGAAGATGACAGGGTCTCTGGCCTCTGGGGACTTATGTCCCTGCAAGGGAGACCAGAAAGTAATGCACACTGACAGATCCTAGCGTAAGCACTAGATTTTTTGACTCTCAAGTCAGCCAGTCGGGACCTTCTGCCTTTTCTGACAGAGTTGGCCAAAATGAGACAAACCCGTCCTTTCTTACAGCTGTAACATTCCATGTATATAGACAAGCTTCGCTCCAAAAAAGTTTTGAGCGAGGTTTATGTGTTTAAGGAATATTATCTCAAAGAAAGACACCATTGTGAGTGGAATCACTGAAGCTTTCTGTTTCATGTCTTCCAATGGAAGTAGGAATTTAAACGTTCTGAGTCTACTCTTGTCTTCTCCCTTGCTGGCCACTGTTTCACACTGAATGGAAATGCTTCCTTTGGCCGCTCAAATATGTTCCTGGCTGTCTGGGCACCAGCAGAGGGTGCACGTGGCTCTTGTTGAAGCCTTTCGTTCCTGAATTTGAGCGTGAAGGAATTTAAATTGAGTTAGACCTCCCCAAACAAGAAGTCTCTCCACAGTATTTCCTTGTGTGCAATCTGCTTATGAGGCTGCTAGGGAAAAGGGAGGCTAACTCGGTATATTCTTCTTTAACAAAAAATATGTATAATTATTTTTATAGACACACGCATTTCAATGTTTCCCTTTCCCAAATGTGAATTTTAATAAACTATACAGAGGCCCTTGGCCAGATGAGCGTGAGAAATGTTAAATATTAGATTATCCAGTTAACTCACCATCACCTTCTATTTTCTGTTTATTCAATTAGAAGGGAAAGAAATTTTTGTGCTTTTTCAAACCCCAGCTTTTTAATATTGAAAACATGAAGAAGTCTTTCTATGGCTATGGTTGCTGGCCAAGCCACTATGCTGAAAACTTTAATTTTTATTTAAGAGTATCTGATGAATTTGGGGAGAGGATTGGGTTGGGATTTCAAACGCTCGACAAATAGTTAAGAGTTAATATTGCCTTTGTGTCTGTTGGCTGCTTGGATGTCTTCCTTTGGGAAGTGTCTGTTCATATCTTTTGCCCATTTTATAATGGGGTTGTTTGTTTTTTTCTTTTCCGCCCGTTTGAGTTCCTTGTAGATCCAAGGGGATGGGGGGACACTCCTTATCAACAAGGGTGCCTGAACAAGACGTATTTGTGTACCTAACCCTTAACTGTACCCCTCAATATCACAATAAAAAAATATTATATTAAAAAAATATATATTGCCTTTGTTCTGACTTCAGTATCGCAGATCAGGAAATAATTTCTTTCCTGGTAGGTTATTGTCTCTCTTTCATAAAGAAGGTTTTTAAAACTTCTGTTTAAACAGAAGGGGAGTTAAAGAACTGTAAACAGCAGTCAGGCTCCTGTTTAGAAAGGTCAGTACTATCAAGAACAACCCACTCTGAAGCAGTCCATCCAAGTAGATGAAATTCTTCTTAAGAGTAGGGATGTGCTCCCCCCCAACCCCCCAAGATTAGAGGCTTTCAGTATGCCTCCCCCCTCCCCGCCCCGAACACGTCAAAATAGTGTGGAAAGATCAACTCAGTGAGCTTCAATTCAAGAAGGAAAATGGGTATTCAACAGAGCAGCAAGGGGCATCCCAGATCCTAGGGAGGAGAAGATGGGCAAACACCCCTCTGATGACATTTGGCAAAGAAAAATGAGTGCAGCGCTGGGACACCGGCAGGGCAGAAAGTATCGCTCTGAGATTCGCCTTTCAACTAAAGGATCCCACAACCCAGGCTAAGGGAGAGCACACTGTTTCTCCCATTCCCTGGAGCTGACTCAGGGAGAGGCCGAGAGCCAGTGAAAGGGAAAGACAGTGGGTAAAGCCACAGGCATTCTCCCAGACCAGGGCCTTGAGGAGGGCGCCATTTTTAATCCAGTATCCAACAAAGCCCGTCATTAATTGGAGATTTGGCAACAGTGGCCACTGCAGGCATTTTAGTTTCAGCCCAGAAAGTGGAGGGCTTGCCCTGGAGGGAGGAAGGACCCTAGGACCAGAGTGACAAGGAGAGTCTCTGATGCTGTGATTGCTCCTGGGAGGTGGGGCTGACATCCAAGGTCAGATTTCTGATCTGGAATTGGCTTGTATACAAGGTCCAAAAATTAGATTCGTGAACGCATCCTAGAAAAAGTACTACATACCTCATTGCTGAATACCATTACAGTCACCTTCAAAGTATTCTACTTGGGAAGCTATACACTGACACCAGCACCTAGTCTACCCCGTCGAAACAATTTTAGAACTCTTTTTCTGGAATGGTCACCAGAGCCATCGTCGTATTACCCTTGATGTCCTGAATATCATCAAATGTCTTTCTTTTGATATTTCCTTTATCTTCAGGTAAAGAAAAATAGTCATTAGGGGCCAGATGAGGTGAGTAGACAGGGGGTTCCAATATCACTATTTGTACAGTGCTACCAACGTAAGCACACGGTGGTAAGTTTGTGAACTTAATTGTCAGACCTCAACAAATAATAATGATAGCTCTGATGGCCATTCCAGGAAAAGCGTTCCAAAATTGTTTTGACAGGTGGACTAGGTACTGGCGTCGGTGCCTAGCTTCCCAAGGAAAATACTTTGAAGGTGACCATAGTGATATTCAGCAATGAGTTCTGCAGCATTTTTTTCTAGATGGTTCACAAACCTTATTGCTGGACCTCAAGTGTCACTCTTGGACACTCAAGACCACCTCTCTGGTCAAGTGAGGTAAGGTGTCCCAGCAACTCTGAGGAGCGAGGGACTCTGCTCCCAGACACCTGGCATAGCAGCCTAAGCAGGCAGGAGTGTGGGGGTGGGCGGGGGGGACTCCTGCTCTCCTGAACTTGTAACCTGAGCTCCTGAACTTGTAGCCTAAGCAGCAGGAGAGTTGCTATGGTCACAGCCTCTCCCGAAAGCGGGTCCTGCATCCTGGGTCAGTTTTGCAACCTGTAACTGTTTTGTGCATAGTACTTCTAAGTGCCCAGCTTCCCTCCTGGGCTGGTCAGGGTAGCGTACCCCAGCAATACTGCAGGACAGGAGGGACCTCATTCCCGTGCACCTGAATCAGCAGCCTGAGTGGCAGGAGAGTTGCTGAACCCATGCTTTCTCCCAGGTTAGCGAGACCTGAAGCCAGGGTCAACTTTGTGGTCCAGAATCAGGCTGTGAGTGTCACTGAGGGGTGCCCCAGCCTGCCCCACTCATCAGTCGGGGAAGTGTGCCCCTCTGGTACCAAGTAGGTGGACCCCATTTCTGAACACTTGGATCTGCAGCCTAAGCCGCCCCACCCTTCCTGTGCAGCCTCCTTGCAAAAGGAGGCCCTCTGTGCCCACATCCAGGCACTTCTCTGGGCATTTGGAGCCCCTACTTGTGCGGGCTAGCAGCCTACACCACCCCAGCAGGCAGTTGGTGCTGAGGGGCCTCCTCCATCCATGCAGGCAGTTGGTGCTGAGGGGCCTCCTCCACCCATGCCCAGGCACAATTCTAGGCATTCAAAGCACCCATTCACTGAATGGGCAGCTGAAGCCCTCCCACCCTTGCTGTGCAGAGATCCTGTTATGGGGAGGGGCCCTCTCTATTCCATTCCCAGATATCTCCCCAGGCATCTGGAACACCTGCCCGCCTGGATTGGCAGCTGAGCTGCTCCACCCATCTGGTACAGAGTTCATGGTGCTTCTTCTGCTCCAAGCCTGGGCACACTTCTAAGCAATCAGCATAACCGCCCACCTAGATCAACTGCTTGAGCGACCCCTCACTCTCCCTGTAGCAACCTTTGCGGCACTAGTGGCTACTCTGCCCATTGCTGGGGGACCTAATCTCAGACATCTGGAGCACCCACCCACCTGGATCAGCATGCTGGAGCATCAGGAGAGTTGCTGCATCTCCACAATCTACCTCTGCTATATTGAACTGCCCTACCTCTGCTGTTGAGGGATCTTGGTACAGGGATGCTCCCCCCACTTCACATCCAGACATCTCTCCAGACGTTGAGTGTGTTTGCATGCCTAGTCAGCAGCCCAACATGCCTCCCTGCCAACTCTGCAAAGACTTTCTTGTAGTGGCAATCATTCTACTCCTTACCAGGCAGTTGATGCACCCACTCACACGGATTAGGGGCCTGAGCAGCCCCTTCCTCCTCAAACAGAGACCTTGGTGCAATCACACACTCTGTCTTCCATGCTTGAAAATATCTATGGGCTTCTAGTGTATCCAAGGAACTTAAACAGACTAGATGCCACTGAAAGAACCAGAACCAAAGCCAAAGGATCCTATATAATATACACCACAGCCAACTCACCAAGGAAGTAAAAATTCCATCTAAATAAAAACAAATTCAAAAGATAAGGAAGAGAGATAGTTTATCTAGATGAGAAAAAATAAAACAAAACAAAAAAACAGAGAAATGACTCTGATAGTATGAAAAAAGTGTTACCCCCTCCAAAGGGCTCACTCTCCAACAGACCCTAACCAATCAGGTAAATAATTCAAAATGTTGATTTTAAAGGAGCTCAATGAAATGCAAGAGAAAGCTGGAAATCAACACAAAGAAATCATTAGAACAGTGTAGGATGTGAAAGAGAATGACACCACTTGAAAAAAAAGAATTAAAACACTCATTGAAGGAAACACAAAGCACAGTTGAAAGCTTTAATAGTAGGTTAGGCCCACTGGAGTAAAGACTTTCAGACCTGAAAGACAGATCTTTAAATTAACCTGGTCAGACAAAAACAAAGAAAGGAGAATTTTTTAAATGAAAAAACTTTTGAAAAATATGGGATTATGTCAAGCATCCAAATGTATGAACCACAGGCATTCCAGAGAGAGAAGTTAAAGTAAAAAGCATGGAAAACATATTCGAGGAAATAATTCAAGAAAACTTTCTTGGTCTTGAGAGAGATCTAGACATCTGGGTAGAAGAAGCTCAAAGAACACCTGCAAGATACATTGCAAGAAGAACTTTACCAAGGTATATAGTTGTCAGACTATCCAAAGTCAACATGAAAGAAACTATCCTAAGAAAGAGGCACTGAATCGTCTATAAAGGAAATTACATTAGACTAACAGCAGATTTCCCAGCAGAAACCTTACAAGCCAGAAGGAAATGGAAGTTGCTTACAACCTCCTTAAAGAAAAAAAAAAATGAAGCCAGGCATAGTGGGTCACACCTATAATCCCAGCATTTTGGTAGGCTAAAGCAGGAAAATGTATTGAGCCCAGGAGTTAAAGACCACCTTAGGCAACATAGCATGACTTCATCTTTACAAAAAATAAAAAAACTAGCTGGGCATAGCGGCATCTGCCTGTAGTCCCAGGTACTTGGGAGGCTGAAGTGCAGGGGTCACCTGAGCCCAGGATGTCAAGGCTGTGGTGAGCCATGATCTTGCCACTGCACTTCAGCCTGAACAACTGAGACCCTCAACTCAAAAAAAAAAAAAAGACCAGCCAAGAATTTTATATCCTGCCAAACTGACTTCATAAATGAAAGAGAAATAAAGTCCCTCCTCAAAAAACAAACACTAAAGGGATTCATTGCCACTAAATCAGCTCTACAAGAGATGCTCAAAGGAGTCCTAAATATGGAAATGAAATGAAGAGGCTTGCTATGATAAAAGGTCACATAAGTACAAAGCTCACGGACCCTATAAAACAGCTACACATTTGAAGTCCCGAGGCAGCTTGCAAACAACAGTACAGCACAGCTTTTCTCTGAAAATTCTCCCACATTCACGATAATGGGGGCACAGCGTATGTATCTCTGTCACCTACCTGCCTCTACTGTATATCTGGGTTCACTCAATTAGTGATTGTAACTTGGCTTTTTTCAAGGTTAAATCCTTTGAAAGATCACGATGAATTCCTGTATACAAAAAGCACTTATTGAGTGTCAGGAATGGTTCTAAGTGTCAGAAAAAGAAGGACACAAGACAGACGTGGTCCCTGACCTCCTGGAGCTCACAGTCAAGGTGGGCTCATATAAGCAAGTGGTCAGCTTTAATGTGTCATGAGGTGTAGATGGGAAAACATAGGAGGGTCTAGGCTAGTCATGAAAGGTTGGCAAAGGCGTCCTGGAGGAAGTGATGTCTGAGATGAAATAAGGTTTATCTGAGAATGAAGGTGGAAAACAAGTTCCAGACAGAAAGAACATGTAAAAAAAACATCCAGAGGTGAGAGGGACAGTTCACAGGATTGGTGGCCTTAGTAGATGCTACAGTGCCACACGCAGACCCCCTTCTCTGGCTCAGCACACCCAGCTCCTGGTTGCTCTGAGTGTTGACTTCTCATGCTCACAGCTGCCCCCTTCTCGGGAGAATTGCTTCTAGCTAATAGTAGCCACCTCATCTGGGGAGTTACAGGCCACTGCCCCTCTCTTACCACCAGGGGCAGCCCACAGCCCATGAGTGATGGGTAGCAGTATTCAAGAGCTTTGTCCTGCTACAAGCAGTGGAAGGGACACTTGCCAATGCAGTTTATACTACTGTGCCACTCCTGCTCCCATGGGTCAGGATAAGATTCGATTTTATCTGACACCACATCCTTGCTTGGTTTCCTTCTCCCTCCCCTGCCAGTTTTCCTGGAAGATCACTCTCTAGGCAAATGACATGTTCCCAAACCCTTGTCTTGACTCTGCTTCTAAGAAACTGTAACTAAGACATGACAAAGGGAAAATTGTTGAGATTGAACTCTCCGTAGGCACTTGGTTCAAATGTGAACCCCATCCATTAGCAGTTAAGGCTTAACTGGCCTAAGTTACTACCATTTTCAATAAAATTTCTTATGTGATGCATCCATTTAAATATCTGATTATTGACTGGGCTCGGTGGCTCAGCCTGTAATCCCAGCACTTTGGGAGGCCGAGGCAAGTGGGTTACCTGAGCCTGCGGGTTCGAGACCCACCCGGGCAACTTGGCGAGACGTCATCTCTACAATAAATCAAAAATTAAGCTGGACTCGGTGGCTCAGCCTGTAATCCCGTGCTTTGGGAGGCTGAGGTGAGTGGATTACCTGAGCCTGTGGGTTCGAGACCTGCCTGGGCAACTTGGCGAGACCTCATCTCTACAATAAATCAAAAATTAGCCGGGCGTGGTAGTGCATGCCTGCAGTTCCAGCTACTTGGAAGGTTGAGGTGGAAGGATCGCCACCTCAGGTGGCGAGCCCAGCAGGTTGAGGCTGCGGTGGCCGGGAGCGTGCCACTGCACTCCAGTCTGGGTGACAGAGTGAGACTCCAACTCAAAAAAACCAAAAAAACAAAAACAAAACCAAAAAACCAAAAAACCAAAAATTAGCCGGGCGTGGTGGCACGTGCCTGTAGTTCCAATTCCTTGGAAGGCTGAGGCGGAAGGATCACCAGAGCCCAGCTGGTCGAGGTTGCGGTGGCCAGGAGCGTGCCATCACACTCCAATCTGGGCAACAGAGTAAGACTTCAACTCAAAAAAATAAAAAATAAATTAAATATCTGATTATTAGTATCACAGCTAATTAAACTTAAATCTGACTTACTCCCAACTCCTAAATTATAAAAAAGACATTTGGAGAAAACCTCAGTCTCTTTGAGAAGTGAGAATAACTGTGTTCTCTCTTTATCAGGGTACAGCTAGAGTAAAACATTTTAAAAGAGTATCTAATGTCCCTTGGCCTTCTGCGATATGAGGACAGGCATGCCCTAGATTGCAACCACTGACATTCCAAATTCTAGAAACGCATACTCCTCACAACAAGTGAAAAGATTCTACTTTCTGGTTATGACTCAGTCTTTTATGAGTCTGACTACTGTAAATCACTAACCAGACCAGCCACGGATAGAGTGGCAAACTACGTTTCTGAGCTTACAAGACCAGACACTGAAATAAGACACTGACACTTTCTGAGACTTCATCTGAAATAGTGGAATCTTTTCCTCTGTTCCTTTATCTCCTAGAGATCAGGCTGGATGACCTCCTGCAGTGGGGCAGGATGGAAGCTGAGCCTTGAAGGGTGGGTAGAAAGAATTCCGACAAGACCCACTGGGAGGCAAAGAAGCAGAATGCCTCTCCACCAATGCTATGTGCTTTCTTGCTTCTAGCTCCCGGGCAGCAATAAAACCCATGAATTAAAAATAATTAGTGTCCCTCTAGAAAATGCAACTTTAATCGTAGACGCTTAAGCGCATTTTGTGCATTTGCGAATAATCCATTGTTTTACAGTTCACAGAGGGTCCTGCTGGTTGGAGGACAAGCGCAGCATCCTTAGTCCCTATAATGAGAGGAAGGTGACATGCAGAGCTCAAGGAAACCTGGATCCCAGGAGACAGCACAGTCCCAGAGTGGAGAATGAAACACTTAACATTTAACATAATGGGACACCCCACCAGTTCATAAGCTGGGGGAGTTAAATGCCCAAGTTCCCTGAGGTGAACCTGTTTTTTCTTTTCCTTCTGGGTTCACAAGCACCGACTAAGTGCCAGGCACTGCGTCAGGGGTGCCCAACCTTTTGGATTCCCTGGGCCACATTGACTAACTTTTTAGCTTCCCTGAGCTGCATCGAGTAAAGAGGAATTGTCTTGGGCCACACAGAAATTATATAATATAGTTAGTATATACACATAAGAAGACTTCTCTTTTTTCTATTTTTCACTATAAGGTTTAGAAAACTGGGGACAGTAGAAAACTAGTGGGAACTTTGACCTTGTTTTTGTAAACCTAATCTATTAATGTCTGGTTTGACAGAAGTGGTCAGAATTTTTTTTTTTTTTTTGAGTGGGAGTCTCACTCCTGTCACCCAGGCTGGAGTGCAGTGGCATGCTCATGGCCACCCCAGCGACGACCCGCTTGGCTCAGGTGATCCTTCTGCCTCAGCCTTCCAAGTAGCCGGAACTACAGGCGCATGCTACCATGCCTGGCTAATTTTTTGATTTATTGTAGAGATGAAGTCTTGCCAAGTTTCCCATGCTGGTCTCAAACTCCTGGGCTCAGGCAATCCTCTTGCCTTGGCCTACCAAAG
>CAUYQG010154527.1:0-20781 GCA_963574415.1 Tarsius wallacei
GCCCGGCTAATTTTTTGATTTATTGTAGAGATGAGGTCTTGCTTGCCCAGGCGGGTCTCGAACCCGCGGGCTCAGGCAATCCACTCACCTCAGCCTCCCAAAGGCGCGGGATTACAGGCTGAGCCACCGAGCCCGGCATGGTGTGTTTGTTTTTTTGTTTTATTTTGTTTTTGAGTCCCTGTCTCATTCTATTGCCCAGGGTGGAGTGCAGGAATTACAGGCCCGTTTATGATACTTAAATGTTGTATAAGAAGAATGTATTGGCCACTGCCTTGCTAGACTCTGGTGTCACCATGTGCTCTTTGAGCTATGGCTATCACCATGCTTTCTGGCTTTGGCCCCCTCCCCAGCCCTGGGGAGGTGAATCTTCTCCCTTCTATTTCTCTCTCTAATTTACTTTTAAATAAACTATATTTTTTAATAAAAAAAAAAAAGAAGAATGTATTCATATAGTACCTATGTAATGAAAAAAAAGAAAGAGCCAGAGCGGTAGCTCATGTAATCCCAACCCTTTGGGTGGCTGAGGCATGATTGCCTGAGCCCACAGATTCGAGACCATCCTGGGCAACTTGGTGAACCCTCGTCTCTACAATAAATAATAAAAATTAGCCAGGCATGGTGGCGCGTGCCTGTAGTTCTAGCTACCTAGAAGGCTGAGGCAGAAGGATTGCCTGAGCCCAGCAGGTCGAGACTGTGGTATCCATGAGCATGCCACTGCACTCCAGCCTGGGCGACAGAGTGAGACTCTGACTCAAAAAGCAAAAACAAAACAAAACAAAAACCAACAACCACTTTCTGCCTGTGCCCCAAGTCCCAAAGCTCTGAGAGGAAAGGAACAGTTCCACTCCAAGCCCCATTGTCCATACCACCTCATGCTTGATTGCTTTGCTGTTTTAGACCTGATTATGCTGTCCAGGAATCATTTGGGCTCTTTGGTTGACAATTTTATCTATCTACGTCAGACAGTGAAAGGGAAACAAGATCAATTTGGCTGCTTTTCACTGACTCAGGTTTAAAAAAAAAAAAAGAGGCTGGTCAAGGTGGTTCACGCCTGTAATTTCAGAACTTTGGGAAGCGGAGGCAAGAGGATTGCCTGAGTCCAGAGGTTCGAGAACAACCTGGGCAACTTGAGGAGACCTCGTCTCTACAATAAATCAAAAAATTAGCCAGGTGTGGTGGCGCACGCCTGTAGTTCCAGCTATTTGGGAGGCTGAGGCAGAAGGATCGCCTGAGCCCAGCAGGTTGAGGCTGCAGTGACTGTGAGCATGCCACTGCACTCCAGGCTGGGCGATAGCGTGGAGCTCCGACTAAAAAAAAAAAAAGTGTAGGAAAGAAGACTGAGCCTTTCAACTTAAAGAAAGTCACTGGCCAGGGCAGTGGCTCATGCCTATAATCCCAGCATTTTGGGAGGCCAAGGTGAGAGTATTGCCTGAGCCCATGGGTTCAAAACCAGCCTGGGCAACTTGACGAGACCTCATCTCTACAGTAAATCAAAAGTCAGCCAGGTGTAGTGGTGTGTGCTTGTAGTTCCAGCAACTCGGAAGGCTGAGGCGGAAGGATCGCTGGAGCCCAGCCTGAGTGACAGAGTGAGACTCCAACTCAAACAAACGAACAAAAGAAATTCACCATTTGAGCCCTGCGGCAAAAATAGCTGGTTGTCTTCCCAATATCTGTTCCCCCTTCTTCCTTAGTCACTTTAGCTGGGCACTTGATCAGACAGAAAGACTATGTATCTTCATTTGCAGCTAGATATGGTCACATGATACATTCTGACTGGTGGGATGTAAATGGGCAAAAAGTACAAGGGGGGACCCAGAAAAACCTTGGAATTATCTCTTAGAGGGCGGGCCCCTTAGAGTACAGGCCACCCCACTAGATAGGTGTTCGAGGAACACATCCTCATCTGTGTACCAGCTAGCATTGTTGTGCTGTGACAGGCTGTTTTCAGCTTCAGTGAAATTTTTTTGGAGATTCTTTCAATGTGTTTGCCCACTTCATGATGTGTGATTTATGAGCGTACCTGCCCACACCATGCTGAGTGTTCAGCAGTTTTGGACCCAAAACGGCATGACCCCGGTGCCCCACCCTTCCTATTCTCTTGTTCTTGTCCCAGGCGACTTTGAAAAAAGTCCTCCAAGGGAAACATTTTGCCAGTGTAGAAGAGGTGAAACTTCAAAACTGACGAGTTCAAAAATGGTTTTGACCAGTGGAAAAGGTGTCTCAATAGGTGCATTGCATCAAATGGAGAGTACTTTGAGAGTCACTGAAGTTTAAACATGTAAGAATAAATACAAAATTTTTTATAAATAAATTCCAGGTTTTTGGGTCCCCCTCATATTAGTGTCCGTACCATAAGACCATATTAGCTACTAAAAAAATTCAGGTTTTCCAGTTACTAATATCTGGGAAAAAAATATGTTCTACAGCTACTCATAAAGAAACTGCAATGTCATGTGGTAAACTTTGCAATAAAAAAATCCTAAAAATATGTGAGTTGTGACTTTGATTATCCTTATATGAAGTTAAGGTGGTACATTTGTTAATATGATCTGAACCGAGATAGAGATAAAGCTAGGACTACTCAGAGAAGTAAGTCTTTTGTTCTCATAATGGAGTTTCTGTTAAATTCAAGTGGGAGAGCATTCAAGATTCTGAATGTATAAGCTCTAACAGGTTGGTAAACAAACACCACTGGAAAGTTTGAGCTCTATCAATAAAAACTAAAATGCTTACTCAGGACACATTTCTCATAAAGAGAGAGCATAACTTTCTTTTTTTCATAAACCGTTTTGTACTAATTTCAAACTAATTCATAGACAAATGTGTGATTAGGGTCCCTAACTTCTATTCCAAAGAGCAATGCTTTACAGCATTTTAAAATGTAGGGATATTTATTTAACATATCTCTTATCTCCCTATCTGGCTAGCTATTATCTCTCTATCTCTGGCAGAAGACTTTGTACCATATAAAGCATATTAAAATAATTGTCAAATTAAAAATATTTTGAAATACAAATTCTAATAAAAATATTAAAATCTGGGTGAAAAAAGTTTAGAGAAAAATGTATACCCTTAAATAACATAAATATAAGTCAAGAATGAATTAGATTAATATAGGTTCAATTTTAGCATTATTAAAATTGTTTCCAAGCACAGAAAAAAAAAATACTTTTAGATTCTTTAGAAAAAGTCACAGGTGCATTTATTTGAAACCCTTAACAAAAATATGACTAAAAATGGAAAAGCATAGACCAATCTCAAATATAAAATCAAATATAACAGATAATGCATTGACTTATTAAAATGTATTACATTAGTTAAGTGGAATTTACCTAGGAGTGCAAAGATGATTCACTTCTAAGAAATCTATTATTATAACTCATCATATTAGATAAAAATAGTTAAATAACAATATCTGAAGATATTGAAATTTGGCAAAATTCAATGTGTTTTGAGGAAAACTGCTAACATGAGGAGATATAAATATACCCTATGTATATATTCATAGGCATATATATATATGTGTGTGTGTTCTTATGTGTGTGTGTTCTTATGTGTGTATGTGTATATATACATATAGAAAGATAAGCATATCTATCTATCTATCAAATGAGTTATGGTACATGCCAATACAAATACCAGATAAAACTAAGTGCTAAGAACTACAAACACTTTTTTGAAAGTCAGGAAAAGCCGGGCTTGGTGGATCAGCCTGTAATCCCACGCTTTGGGAGGCTGAGGTGAGTGGATTGCCTGAGCTGGCGGGTTCAAGACCCGCCTGGGCAACTTGGCAAGACCTCATCTCTACAATAAATAAAAAAATTAGCCGGGCGTGGTAGCATGCACCTGTAGTTCCAGCTACTCGGAAGGCTGAGGCGGAAGGATCGCCGGAGCCCAGCAGGTCGAGGCTACGGTGGCCAGGAGCGGCCGCTGCACTCCAGTATGGGTGACAGAGCGAGACTCCAGACTCCAATTCAACAACAACAACAACAACAACAAAAAAGATAGTCAGGAACAATGAAAAGATAGCCATCATCACAGCTATTTTTTTTTTATTTGTATATATTGAAGGTGTACAAGTGCAGTTTTGTTAAATGGATCTATCACATAGTGGTGAAGTCTGGTCTTTTAGTGTAACTATCACTTGAATAATACACATTGTACCCAGTAAGTAATTCCTTATCTTTCATCTGCCTCCCACTCTCTCACCCTTTCAAGTCTCCAGTGTCAATTAGTCCATACTTTATATTCATGTGTATGCATTATTTAGCTTCCACTCCTAAGTGAGAACATGTGGTGTGTGACTTTCTGTTTCTGAGTTGTTTCACTTAAGATAAGGGTCACCAGTTTCATCCATGTTGTTGCAAAAGACATGATTTCATTCTTGTTTATGGCTGAATAGTATTCCATTTTGTCTATATACATATACATACCACAGTTTCTTTGTTCAGTCATCTGCTGATAGATACTTGGGTTGATTCCATATCTTTGCTATTGTGAATCAATCATGCTGCAACAAATATACAAATGCAGGTATCTTTTTAGTATAATGATTGATTTTTCTTTGGCTGGAAAACCAGTGGTGGAATTGCTGGATCTAATAGTAGTACTATTTCTAGTTATCTGAGAAATTTCCATACTGTTTTCCACAGAGGTTGTAGTGATTTACATTTTCACCAACAGTGTCTAAGTGTATAAGTATTCCTTTTTCCCACATCTTCATCATCTGCTATTTTGAATTTTTTACTAATAGCATTGTTTGATTAGTGTAAGATGATACCTCATTGTGGTTTTAATTTTCATTTATTTGATGATTAGTGATATTGAGTATTTTTTATATGCTTGCTAGCCATTTGTTTGTCTACTTTTGAAAAATGTTTATTCATGTCCTTTGCCTACTTTTTAATGGGGTTATTTGTGTTTGTTGTTGTTGTTGAGCTGTTGGAGATCCTTGTAAATTCTGAATATTAGTCACCTCTCAGATGCATAGTCTGCAAATATTTTCTTCCATTCTACAAGTTGTCTGTTCATTCTGTTAATTATTTCTTTTGTTGTGAAGAAACTTTTTTAGTTTAAGTCCCATTTATCTATTTTTGTTTTTGTTACTTGTGCTTTTGAAGTGCTAGTCATGAATTCTTTGCCTAGACCAACACATAGAAGAGTTTTCCCTAGGTTTTCTTCTCTTATTTTAATAGCTTCAGGCTTTGCGTTTAAATCTTTAATTCATTTTGAGTTTATTTTTGTATATGGTGAGAGATAGGGGTCCAGTTTCATGCTTCTGCATATGGCAATTCAACTTTTCTAGCACCGTTTATTGAAAAGGCTGTCCTTTCTCCAGTGTATGTTTTTGTTGACTTCGTGAAAAATCAGTTGGCTGTAGATATGTGCTTTATTTCTGGCTTTCTATTCTGTTCCATTGATCTATGTGTCTATTTTTATATCAGTACCATATCGTTTAGTTTACTGTATCTCTGCAGTAGAATTTGAGGTCAGGTTATACGATGCCTCCAGCTTTCTTCTTTTCTCTTAGGATTGCTTTGGCTATTTGGGCTATTTTTTTTGGTTGCATCTAAATTTAATGAGTGTTTTTCTAATTCCATAAAGAATGATGTTGGCATTTTGATATGTATTGCATTGAATCTGTAGATTACTATGGGCAGTATGGTCATTTTAACAATATTAATTCTTCTGGTTCATGAACATGGGATATTTTTCCATTTATTAGTGTCATCTACAATTTCTTTTAACAGTGTTTTATAGTTTTCTTTGTAGAGATTTTTCACCATCTTGGTTAAATATATTCCTAGATATTTTAAATTTTTTTGTAGCTATTTTAAATGGGACTGTCATCTTAACTTGGTTCCCACTTTGATTGTTAGCATATAGAAATGCTACTAATTTTATACATTGATTTTTATGTCATAAAACTTTGCTGAATTCATTGAGCAAATATAAGAGTTATTTTGGAGGGATATTTAGCATTTTCTAAGTATAAGATCACATTGTCAGTGAACAGAAATAATTTTCTTCCTTTTTTTCAATATCAGTGGCTTTAATTTATTTTTCTTGACAGACTGCTCTGGCTAGGACTTCCAGTACTACGCTGAATAGAAATGATGAAAGTGGGCATTGTTGTCTTGTTCCTGTTCTTACAGGAATTGCTTTCAACTTTTTCCCATTCAGTATGATGTTGGCTATGGGTTTGTTATATATGGTTTCTATTATTTTAAGGTATGTTTTTATATGCCTAGTTTGTCGAGGGTTTGTCATGAAGAAATGCTGAATTTTATCAAGTGTTTTTTCTGCATCTATTGAGATGGTCATATGATTTTGCCCTTAATTCTCTTTATGTGAAGAATCACACTTGACTTGCACATGTTTAACCATCTTTTCATTCTTGGAATAAAATCCACTTGATCATGGTGTATTATTTTCTTTTCATTTTTCTTTCTTTTCTTTTTCTTTTTTTTTTTTTTTTTTGACACACTCTTGGATTCAACTTGCTAGTATTTTGTTGAGAATTTTTGCATCTAGTTTCATCAGGCATACTGGTCTGTAGTTTTCTTTTTGTTGCTGTGTTCTTTTTCTGGATTTTGGGATCAGGATGATACTGGCTTTGTAGAATGAGTTAGGAAAGATTCTCACCTCCTCAATTTTTCGGAAAAGTTTCAGGAGAATTAATACCAGTTCTTCTTTGTATGTGTGACAGAATTTGGCTGTGCAGCCATCTGGTCTTGGGTGTTTGTTATTGTTGTTGGGAGAATTTTTTTTTTTCCTGATTCACTTTCACTACTCATTATTGATCTGTTCAATATTTCTCTTTCTTCCTGGTTCAATCTGGGGAGGTGGTATGTTTCCAGGAATCTATCCATTTCCTCTAAGGCTTCTAGTTTGCTTCTAGTAGTCCCTGATATATAGTTGTTCATAGTAGTCTCTGATGACCTTTTTTATTTCTATGGTATCAGTTGTAATGTCTCATTTTTCATTTCTGATTATGTTTATTTGGATCTTCTCTCTCTCTTTTTCTTGGTTAGTCTATTCACACAGCCTGGCAAGCAATAGTGGGACCTACTTCCTTTTCACATTCCCAAACTGGCAAGGCTCTCACCCATGGCCCATGCTGGCAACAAGTTGAGATATGTAGTCAAGTCACACATGGTTTGTCTTCAGACCACAAAACCACCCCAGGTTGCAAAACTCACTGCTGGGTCAAAACCACACCTCTCAGCCTCAACCTCTGTCTCTGGTATCATCAGAGGTGCCCAACTCCACAACCCAAAGTTAGAGTCTACACCATTCTCACCTCTCAGTTCTGGTCACGGGAGCCTCTCCCCTGCTCAAGATCATATTGCAAATCCCCAACCTGACTCTCTCCAAACCAGTGACTGCCACCTCTTTTAATTGCCAGGTTTCTATGTGAGCTGAGATCAGGAAAAGCCTCCTATCAATGTCCAGGTCTAGGAGCATGCATAGGATACTTCCTAGTACTGTTTCTTCTCAAAGCCTCCTGACTGCTCCCCAAGTCAGATCCAGGGCTTGGTAGGGCAAAGAAGCTCACTCATGTCCTGGGTTTCTTGGCTTTCCAGTGGGAATGTATATCATGAAGACAATCACTTTCTCTCACACACTCTAGGAATATACTCACAATTGTCTGCAGACTCCTCAGTGTGAGCTGCTGCTTACTTTCTTTTTTCCGGGACATATTTGACATTTTCTTTTGCTTTTAAACTCCTATTACTTTCTTAGATAAAACTTCAGTGTCAGTATCTATGAACTATTTTGCTATTTCCAAGTGGGTAAAGCATGATAACAAAGCCTCTATTCCACCGTCTTAGAAAAAAATAAATAAAACCTTTACAGCTATTTTTTAATTTGACTCTAAAGATATTAGTCAACAAAATTATGTGACTGAAAGATGGGAGTCATAAAAATTGAATATTTGAGGTTAATATTTTATTTTCGTAGTACATTACTTAGAACATACAAGATAATCAAATTTTAAAATATGAGAAGATTAAATATTCAGTTACAAATGTACCTCATTTTATAACACTTTACTTAACTGTGCTTTGTGGATATTACATTTTTAACAAATGAAGGTCTGTGGCAACCCTGCCTCAAGCAACGATCTCAGCATCATTTTTTCAACAGCCATGTGCTTACTTCATGCCTTTATGCCATACTTTTGTAATTCTCACAATATTTCAATTTTTTCATTATAACTGTTTTGGAGAACTGCAATCTATGATCTCTGATGCTACTATTGTGATTGTTTTGGGGTGTTATGAACTCCACCCATGTCAGACAGCAAACTTAATTGATAAATGTTATGTGTGTTCTGACTTCTCCACTAATCAGCTATTCCCCCATCTCTCTTCCTCTCCTTGAGTCTTTCTATTTCCTGAGATACAGCAATGTTGTAATTAGACCAAGTAATAACACTACAGTGGTTGCTAGATGAAAGGAAGATTTGTGCATTTCTCACTTTCAGTCAAAAGCTAAAACTGATTACATTTAGTGAGGAAGGAATGTTGAAAGCTGGGATGGGCTGAAAATTAGGCCTCTTGCACCAGCTAGCCAAGTTATTAAACCAAAAGAAAAGTTACTGAAGTGAATTAAACATGCTATTCCAATGAATACACAAATATAAAAAGCAAAACAGCCTTATTGCCGATATGGAGAAAATTTGGGTGGTCTAGATAGAAGATTAAACCAGCCACAACATCCCCAAAGCCAAAGCCTAATCTAGAACAAGACTCTAACCTTCTTTAATTCTGAAGAGGTGAGGAAACTGCAGAGAAAAGTTAGAAGCTGGCAGAGGTTGGTTCATGTTATTTAGGGAAAGAAGTCATCTTCATAACATAAAAGTATAAAGTGAAGCAGCAAGTGCTGATTGATAAGCTGTACCATGTTATCCAGATCTACCTAAGATCATCGATGAAGATGACTACACTAAGAAACAGATTTTCAATGTAGATAAAACAGCCTTATATTGGAAGGAGATGCCATCTCAGACTCACACAGCTAGAAAGGAAAAGTCGATGTCTGGTTTCAAAGGACAGGCTGACTCTCTTGTTAGTGTCTAATGCAGCTGATGACTTTAAGTTGAAGCCAGTGGTCATTTACCATTCTGAAAAATCCTAAGAATTATGTTAAATCTCTCCTACCTGTGCTCTATAAATAAAACACCAAGACCTGAGAGCCCACTGTTGAGACCCAAAGCTCAGAAAAAAAAAGATTTCCTTCAAAATATTACTTCTCAGTGACAATGCACCTTGTCATCCAAGAGCTCTGATAGAGATGTACAAGGAGATTAATGCTATTTTCATGTCTGCTAACACAGCATCCATTTTGTAACCATGGATTAAGGAGTAATTTTGACTTTCAAGTCTTATTATTTTAAAATGCAATTTTTCTGAAGCTTTAGTTCCCATAGATGTGATTTCTCTAATGGATGTGGGCAAAGAAAATTGAAAACCTTCTGGAAATAATTCACCACTCTAGATGCCATTACAACATTTGCGGTTCATAGGAGGAGATCAAAATATCAACCTGAACAGAAGTTTGAAAGAAATTGATTCCAACCCTTATAGATTACTTTGAGAAGTTCAAGACTTCAGTGGAGGAAGTAACTGCAGATTTGGTGGAAATAGCAAGAGAACTAAAATTGAAAGTAGAGCCTGCAAATGTGACTGAATTGCTTCATTCTCATGATAGAACTAACAAATAAGGAGTTGCTTCTTATGGATGAGCAAAATAAAAAATGTTTTCTTGAGATGCAGTCTGCTCCGGGTGAAGACGCTAGCAACATTATTGAAGTAACAACAAAGGTTTTAGAATATTCTATTAACTTAGCTGATAAAGCAGCAGCAGGTTTTGAGAGACTTGCCTTCAATTTTGAAAAAAGTTCTGCTGTGGGTAAAATGTTATCAAATAGCATCACATGCTACAGAAAAATGCTTCATTAGGGGAAGAATAAATCAATGTGGCAAACTTTATTGTTGTCTTATTTTAAGAACGTGTGACACAAGATATGGTGACACATGCCTGTAATTCCAGCACTTTGGGAGGTGGAAGCAAGAGATTGCCTGAGCCCAGGTGTTCAAGATCGGCCTAGGCAATTTAGTGAGACCTCATCTCTATAGTAAAAAAATTACACACAAAAAATTAATAGAAATATACAAGATTTATATTTTAGAATCTATCTTGTCAACTATATTTGTCCTAATAATGCTGTTCAACAAGGCATGATTAAATATCATGTAGTCTGTGATTCTGTGTCTTATAATGTTGTATTCATTAAAATTTCCCTGAAATATTTCATGTGCTTTCATTCTGGATTTATTCATTCAGTCTTTTACCCATCTATTTACTCATCAATCTATTCATTCATGCATATATATATAATATCCACCCTTTCCTGGGCATGAATACCATAGTCTAAGTATAAATAATAAAATTCACAGGAATATTTTTCTTCAATGTAGCACATTACTCTCCCATACATGCACAATTGCCCCCAGAAAAACAAACACCTCTTTCTGAAATGGGAAACTGTGTTGTTTAGGTACATAAACATAATTAACAACATTGATATATAGAATAAAAATCAAAGATGACAAAAATGTAGCTGAGTCTGGTAGAGTAAACACAAGTAAAGAAACAAATTCCATTTAGCTAGATAGAAAATTAAGTCAGAAAAGAAGTAAAAGATTCTGACCATAGTTGCCAGAAACCCCAAAGTCTTGATGACAGTATCCCTTTTCCTGAGTAACACCACATCCAACCCAGACCACTTGACAGAGTTCTGGATGGTCAGTCTACCAGCCCACATTTATATTTGCCAAAATGTTTCCCCTTGGACTCCTAGAAAGGAAAAAATTGTGAACTATTGTCTATGAAAATCAAAAATGAGTTTTTAAGTCCAGATATTGTTCAGATGTGGAAAGTTCATAACTTCCTGGACATTGCAATGACATTTTGATTATCGGCATCATTAGAACATCATTTTCTCTAATCAGGGACAAAATCTCTCCTACCTGTTTACTTATTTTAACAAAACATTATTTTTCATATTCTAAATATGTCTTCCACTCACCAGGGAACAGACAAGGGATTTTGAAATATTTGCCAACATTTTTATGCTAGCCCTAAAATATTGCGCTAGTCAGAATAATTAACACTAACTGCCAAAAAAAAAAAGAAATTCAGACTCTCAGGACTTACAGCAAGGATTTATTTCTCTCTTACGTCACAATCATGGTTTAACATATCAGGCAGTCTTTGTATTTCTCCTTCTTTGGCTATCATATTATTATATATATAATTATAGACACATTAAATAGTATATAAGTACGCATTATATAAATTATAAATAATCATTATAAATAGTTAATATTATACATTAGAAATAATTATAAATTATACATGATATCGTTTAACTATATTATCTTAATTTTATATAATATATCATGAGATTATATTACATTAAAGTATATTATGCTACTATTATACTATATTCGCCTTCTTACACCATCTGGAGCACACATAGTCCCTGTGGCAGGAGAGGAGGAGAAAAATGCTGGAATCACATTGGCTTCTAATTTTCTTCACCTGGATGAACATGTCACTTCTTCATACAGTCCATTTACTAGAGGACTAGTCACAAGGACCCACCCTAACTGAAAAGTAGGAAGGAAATGCTAAGGAGATAATGGGTATTTGGTGAACAGTAATGGTCTCTTTTACAGATATACTCTTGGTTTAAAAGATTAAAAAGTATGGCTAGGTTCAGTAGCTCAGCCTGTAATCCCATCATTTTGGGAGACTGAGGTGAGTGGATTGCCTGAACCCGCGGGTTTGAGACCAGCTCTGGCAACTTGGCAAGACCTCGTCTTTACAATAAAATAGCAAATAATTAGCTGGGTGTGGTAGCCCACACCTGTAGCTCCAGCTACTTGGAAGGCTGAGGCGGAAGGATCGCTGGAGCACAGCAGGTTGACACTGAGGTGGCGGTGAGTATGCCACTGCACTCCAGCCTGGGCGATGGAGTGAGACCCAACTCAAATAAAAAATCATCATAATAATAAAAGATAAAAACTATGAATGGAGTACCTTTCCAGCTTTTTATATGTCAGAAAGCCTATCCTCATAAGTCAGTGTTGACTTATGTGGGGTAAATGTCGATGTCCTTCTCCTGAGCAAGTTTCTGTCTTATAAAAATTAACATCTCTCTCTCACACCATATAATTATCCAGTTATGGTCCCACCAAAGCCAGTGGGATATAATTAGCTAAGACTCATTATAGCAACATACAGTCTAATTATGGAACAGCTCATAGCAACTAAGGGAAGGATTCGCTGTTATGTGGGAAGCTAGCAATTATGTGTGCTTTAGGCAAGTATTTTTATATTCACTTTATAATTAAAATAAATAAACAAAAACTTAAAAGATTAATCAGTGATTGAATAAGGGCTATAGAACCAATACATGGAGGTCTTTGGCTCCCAATGCCAGGCTGTAATTGCTAACATAGCCTTAGTAGGCAAAAGATCTTCCTAGGCCCTTAACATTGCCTTAAAATATTCCTCCTTTACTCAGTTCCCTTAGGAATTCAGTGCCAGAAAGGATGCAGTCTCTCATCAGGCACTTCCACACTTGCCCCATTTTGCTGATCCCCAGAGTGAGAACTAACTTTCATCACTGACTACCCATCAGAATCTTCTGTCCCACATCCCCCTTCGAAAGAGCACTGATGTGTTAACAAGACACAAACACATGAAGAAAGCCATGATAGAGTCAGTCATCTTGAAGAGAAACTTCCACTTTAACTTGGGAGACAATGACTTGATATTGCAAAATAGAACTGTCAGCAATCTGACAGTGCAATAATCCGAGCAACCAACAAATCTCATCAGGTAGGCAACCATCTCTGCACATACTTGAATGTTAATATCACATCCCATTAAGTCACTGTACTGACTGATTGATCTTAATTTGACAATATAGTAATTCATCTTAAATCACATATTAACCATTAGTTTTAACTAAGCATTTGAAATATACTTCTCAAGAGAAAATGAAATTTATATAACATTTGAACACCTGAAAAAAATAATTACAAAGACACGATTAAATATTTAGATTTTATTTCGTGGTAAACTCAAAGCAATTACCCTTGCATATTTAGTGAATTTTTCCAACATAATTTAAAAACCTAGCTGAAGTCATAAAAGGTAATTTTCTCATGTTATATTGTGCTTTTATTACAACAGAAATAGTATCATGAAAAAGTTATTCAGATTGTTATTAATGTCGGATATTAATATGAGGCATGAAGTTTTTCTCAGTTCTTCATTATATAAAAATGCGTTACTGATATTAGTGTGCTTCCATATATTTTATTGTCAAATTGTTTTATCTTAACATGATTTGCATATTAAATCGATATCATTTTGGTATAGTTTAATATGCCATAAAAGTTGCAGATATTTATTAAAGGAAGAACCCACTGCAGTCTACATTGACATCATTAGGTGACATTAGTCATCTCTCTGTAATTCACAGAAGAAGTTAAATTTACTTTAACATCTTTATTTCTTACTGTAGAAAAGGTGTGTGCATCGGTTCTCTTCAAAAGCCTTTCCGTTTTAATGGCAAAAAGACAAACAAAAATGTTAAATAGTTAATTCAAAATAAAACCAGCTGGCTTAAGATTTTCAGAAGTCTCAAATCACTGAAAACATTATGTTACACGTGATTTTCTTTATATAATACAAAATTTAAAAAGTTACAGTCGTGTCACTTAATGACAGGGATACTTCTTTTTTTGAAAGTAGGATTTACTGAGAAGACAGAAAATCTTTGACAGTGGGAGGGGACCCCAGGAGTTTGCCTGGTGGGAATTACTTCTGAGAAACACGTCGTTAGAGGATTTCGTTGTTATGCAAACATCATGGATTATACTTCCACGCAGATGGTGTAGCCTAGTACACACTTAGGCTGTATAGTATAGCCTATTGCTCCTAGGCTACAAGCCTGGACAGCATGTGATTGTAGTGAATACTATAGGCAATTGTAACACAATGGTATTTGTATATGTAAACATATCTCACCACAGAAAAGGTACAGTAAAAATAAGGTACAATAATTTTACTGGGACCACTGTCTTTATGTGGTCCACCATTAACCAAAACTTCATTATTCAGGGCACGACTATAAATGAAACAAGTACATAGCTATTTAAATGGGTTTTTAAAAAAATATTTCCCACTTGCATAATTTTGGATACTTTTTAAAAGTGAAATCATTTTAATCTCTCACTGTTACTCTCCTCTCTCTTGATCTCCCTCTCTCCTAGCTATATACTTGTTTGTATGCTTAGTTTCCCTCAGTGTTCATGCCCAGAGTACGTGCTCTGACAACTGGGTAATCTTATTCCAACCCAAAGACATACTACATAAGGGCAATGAAAGTTCACCGTTCAAAGTTTACTAATTGTCAGTTCTGTGATGGTTAATGCTAGTTTTTCACCAAATGAGTTATTTTCCTCAAGTCACAGCGCACACACACACACGCACGCACACGCACACACAGTTTCTTACTCCATTTTTATAGTAACTGCAAATAAAAATGTCACAGTAGTCTATCACATTAGACAATTAGACAATTGTCTAATTAATTGTCTAATTACATAATTTTTCATTAAGATTCACTGTGGCTGTATCAGAAGTCCAAGGAAATTTATTATATTCAATATAGAATAGTATTACTAATCGTATTAATTAGTATTATCAATCATACTAATAACACAGGTATACTTTTTATTTGATATAAGAAAATATTATCTCAGATTCTGGAAAAAACTTATTCTGGAAGGTAGAGACCATGTCTAGCTTGTTTTGCATTATATCCTCTGAAGGTAGAAGAGTGCCTGGCATGTAGTACATAGCACACCCCCAGTGAATGCTTGTGGGCAAGCTTAATGGGAATTTGGGGGCTTCTAATTTCAATCACAGTGTGGAATTTAGAGAATATAATTCTTGAACTCAAACGAAACTAGATATAAAACCCTAGTTCTGAGACATATTAGCTGTGGGTATTGAGCAATAAGTTGACATTTATTCATTTGTAGAATTCATTCTTTTTTTTTCTTTTTAGTTGGGGTCTCACTCTGTCACCCAGTCTGAAGGGCAGTGGCACAATCACAGCTCACTGCAGCCTCAACCTTTGGGCTCAGGCAATCCATCCGCCTCAGCCTCCCAAGCAGCTGGGGCTACAGATGTGTGCCACCATCCCCAGCTACTTTTTGGATTTTTGTATTAGAGACAAGCTCTTACTATGTTGCTGAAGCTGACCTCGAACTCCTATGTTCAAGCAATCCTCCCACCTCAGCTTCCCAAAGTGCCAGGATTATAGTCGTGAGTCACCATGCCAGGAATTATTTGTTAATATTAATCGAACTTCACTTTACTTATAAGGAAGACTGGAGGAAATAATGTGTGTAGAACACCTGATATAATGGGCACTCACCTGCTGACTCTTATTATTGCTCACCCACAGAGACCATAATTTGTTCATCTGAATCCTCATAAAATAATTTATGTAGACAATAAGCTATTTTTTCCTCCTAAAAAGCAGCATAATTCTAGAACCTGTCAGCATTATCTTATTTCATAGTATCCTTCAATTCTGACACTGCAAATCCCAGTTTCAAGTCATGTTTTACCATTAAGGAAAGACCAGCCGGGCTCGGTGGCTCAGCCTGTAATCCCGCGCCTTTGGGAGGCTGAGGTGAGTGGATTGCCTTAGCCCGCAGGTTCGAGACCCGCCTGGGCAACTTGGCGAGACCTCATCTCTACAATAAATCAAAAAATTAGCCGGGTGTGGTAGCGCGCGCCTCTAGTTCCAGCTGCTTGGAAGGCTGAGGCGGAAGGATCGCAGGAGCCCAGCAGGTCGAGGCTGCGGTGGCCGGGAGCGGCCACTGCACTCCAGTCTGGGCGACAGAGTGAGACTCCAACTCAAAAAAAAAAAAAGGAAAGACCAAAGTTCAGCAGGAAAAACTTGGGGGCAACAACAGTGGACTCACCACAATTTAGATTGATATTTTGCTTCAGCGCATCCTCGGCTCAAGTCATCTCCCCCTCATACATAACCAGTAAACAGTGTGGCAGGCGGGCTTCTAAGATGGCCACTGAGATACCCACCCCGGCCCTGTATCCCTTTCACTGTGGGTGGCACCAATGTATATGAAGCGAAGCCAGTCCTTTGTTTAGATTAAGTTATATTAAACTCAACAGACCCGAAAGAAAGATGCGCTCCTGTTGGCCTACAAAAATCAAACTGCCATCTAGTGGAGACAGCCTCAGGGCAGGGGATGGTGGGCGCTTAGGAACTGAAGGCTTCAGTCTTACGATTATAACGAACTGAATTCTGCCAACAACCAGGGAACTTGGAAGACAATTTCCCTGAGTCTCAAATGAGAATGCAGGTCCAAAATACATCTTGATATCAACCTAGTGAAACCCTGAGCCAAAGACCCTGTTATTGCATACCTTAATTCCTGTAGCAAAGACACTGTGAAATAATACATTCATGTTGTTTTCAGTCACTAAGTTTGTGGGAATGTGTTATGAAACCAGAGAAAGCTAGCACAGGTATCTAAGAATGTCTAGTTTACTAAAACATCCATCTAGTCAGAAGAAGGATAGGAGGTATCTGAGTATATTAGGGTGTCTAACCTGGAGCAAAGTAAATATCATTAATATGTGCAAAAGAACAATTTTTATCTAAAGCTCAATGGTAAAGCAACAAAACCAAAACCCTAGAATAAAATCTGATCCATAGATCTCCTGCTGTGATGAACAGTCAGGGGAAATCAAGGTATATTCTTCACCGAGGCTAAAAATTATCATCTCCCTGGGTTTGGAAGGCATATTTCAGAAGCTGAATATTCTGTTAGGATTTGACTTCAAATATAAATCAGTCTTTTGGGAAGAAATTATGGTCATCAGCGAAGTCTGGTATTTTGGTCTGTTTGATAATTAATCATATTTCTCCTTGTAAAAGAACAAATTAGAACTCTCTGGAAACTAAGCTTTTTCTCAGCTGGTATTACTGAAAGATTTTATTCACTTGTGACTGCAAATGGAATAACAGCATGATTTCATAAACAAAGTGCACATTTTATTTTCTTGTTTACAGGATGTACTTCCCAATACTCATACAAAATATCGGGAAAACTGTGAAACGTAATTTTATGGTACAGGTGTTCTTCAGATGGTATATAGCCTGATGACCGAACATTGACGTAAGGCAACAATATTGACCTTGTTTTGATATTTCAGCATGGTTTTGCCATTATCTTCAAAATATGCCTGACAAAAAAACTTTTGAAAATGAATCTGTCAAATAGTAGTAAAATTGTCAAACAGTAGTGTTCTACAATGTATTAAAACTTTCTGGCCTCTTTAGTGACTATTTTTGAGATTTCAAGTACATACTTGCATTTTTAATATAGGAACTGAAAAATGATAAGAAAGGTTCAATTCTCAATATGAACTAACATTCACCAGAGTTTTTTTTTTTTCATATTTCAGGCACTGTGTAAAGCATTTATGTGGATTATCTTATTTAATTTTCTTTAATTTTCTTTTTTTTCGAGTTGGAGTCTCACTCTGTCGCCCAGAGTGGAGTGCAGTGGCCGCTCCCGGCCACTGCAGCCTCGAACTGCTGGGCTCCAGCGATCCTTCTGCCTCAGCCTTCCAAGTAGCTGGAACTACAGGCGCGCGCTACCACACCTGGCTAATTTTTTGATTTATTGTAGAGATGAGGTCTCACCAAGTTGCCCGGGCGGGTCTCGAACCCGCGGGCTCAGGTAATCCACTCACCTCAGCCTCCCAAAGTGCGGGATTACAGGCTGAGCCACTGAGCCCGGCTATTTTCAAAACAACTTTATTATGTTGGCCATTAAATGGAAAAAGAAACTGAGACATAAATAATTAAATAATTTGCCCAAACTCATAAAGCTAAAAAAATTATGGATTAAATAATTTGCCCAAAGTCATAAAGTCCAGGATTCAAACCTAAGCAAACATAGCCAAGCTGTATACAACACTATATGTGCTAGATATGATATTACTTAAATGAGCGGTAAGTAATGCATAACCATTAACTAAAGATGGTTATGTATTAATTAAAGAGGGAATTTGTCTACTTTTTAATTAACAAATTTTCTAAAATTGAAATAATTTACATGAGTTTTAAAATGGTCAGTTTTACTTCATCAAGATCTCCAAATTCACTAGCAGCTTCCCCCAAACAAATATGTTACAGTTTTTGCATATCCCTGCAATAGATAGATTTTTTTACACAGATTCTTTACACTGTTCATCTTCAGTTTTTTCACTTAACAATGTACCTTGGAAAGGATTCTGTATTAACATGATAGATCTAGGTTTATGTTGTTACTTTGAAAGATACCAACTAACTACCATAAAAAACAGCAGTATTCTCAGCAGTATTACCTTCTTTATCAAGACTGCCAGAGGAAATATAAGCGAGGAGAAAAAGCATTTTCTCTTTCACCCATGGTTTGGTCTAAAATTTCTACTTTACAGACAGAGAAAATAAGGCCAGACAAGCCAGGAGACTAGGTAAAAAGCTGATATTTCTCAAATTACTAAAATTGTTTATAAGGATTAGTATTATAATTTTCAGCTTCAACAAAGACTTCCATTTGTTTTATGAACATTTTCCATTTTTGCACCTCACTTATGTGTCCATAAAGGCAAATTCCAATTAGTCAACAGAGAGTAAATAACAAAATCTTCTTCTTATTCTTTCTGCAACAAATAAAAAATTGCAATGTCATGTCCAGCAAAAATCATTGGGAAATCTTAAAATTTTATTATATTATTTTCTATCCTATAATTGTACATGTAATTCTACATCCAATAATTTGAATAACCAAGGTCCTGAGAATCAAATTTGACTTTTTCTTGTTTTTTTGTTTGTCTTTTAAACTGGCACTTGTTCATTGTGACCTTATTCCACATGTGCTTTGTAATTTGAGGTTGTGAATTTAGGTTGAATGACTAGTCTTCATAAGTAAAAATTCAATGAGGTCTCTGATGACTGGGCGTCTGTTCAGAAAAAGTTTGCTTTTGTTTCTACCGGTTGTTCTGTTTTAACTATCAATCTGGAACCACATAAGTTCATTTGTCTAGTTTGGGGCTCCCTGGGCCTTGCAAGTAAGTAAAAAATGAATTCCAACCCCTAAAATTACTTTTAACTCAGAGCCTACACCAGGACTCATTAATGCTATCATAGTTTCTTTTTGCTAGTGAGATTTTACCAGTCTATCATTCTTTGAGAATGGGTCTTTCATGACTCTCAGATTGCCTCTCCATATACTAAATTCCTGTTTTCAGGGCCCTACGACCTCATTTCTTGTCCTATGTGGAGCTGTGAAAAACCAAGGCTGATAAAAAAAAAAAATGTGGTACATATACACAAAGAAGTATTACTCAACCATAAAGAACAAAATCATGGACTTCACAGCAAATTGAATGGAGTTAGAGACCATCACACTAGGTGATCTATCACAGAAACAAAGAACTGAATACTGCATGTTCTCACTCATAAAAAGGACCTGAACATTAATTAAATTAGTACAAGGAGGGGATTGGCAGTCACCGAGCACTACTAGGCAGGGGCAGGAGGGCACATGACAACACAAAGGGTTCCTGGTTCTATGCTGGGGGAGTGAGGGCCAGTTGGAGGCCCAAACTTCACCTGCATACAGCCTATTTGTGTAGTTATTCCTTACTTGTACCCCACATCTCTATAATGAAATAAAATTTAATATAAAAATATTTTAAAGACCAAGGCTTTGGAACACAGAGAATTGTAAACATGCTCATCAGGGATGGTGTCAGGGATTGTGGCAGACTACTTTATTTCTCATTCCTGGGATGTCCTTCCCCATCCAAGATTTGCATCTAAAAATAAGTTTATTGTATTTTACACAACATATGTAAGGAGTTTTAAGTGGGAGGTGTTGTTTTTTTTTTTAACATTAAATGGTTATATAAGATACAGAAGATTCAGAAAGTCTTTAGGTTGTTTTATTCATGAATCTACTACCTTCTGGGCATCTGGTGAACCTCTGAGCATATCATTTTACTGCCCACCTTGAGAAGAAAAGCAGAATATAATAAATAATGTGCACTAGATAACAATGGAGGGATATGGAAAATGAAGGTGTTCAAGGGATTGAAAAAAACGTCTTATGCTGGTATGAAGGAATGGGTAGGATTTGAGTTCAGAAGGCCTACTTGAGTTTGAATTCTGGTTTCACCATGGCCTTCTGATCTTGGATAAGCCACTTAACTTTTGAGGAGAGATAACAGAACTTGATCCCCAAATTTAAGAACTAAATTTAATAATTTATGAAAAAGTACCTGGATACCAGCTACTGACTTATATTAATTGAATTAAACAGTTATTAATTAGAAGATTTGGGGGCTGATTAAGGGGAAAAAAATTGGCTGGGTGCAGCGGCTCACCCCTGTAATCCCAGCCCTTTGGAAGGCAAGGCAGGAGGTCTGCTTGAGCCCAGGAGTTTGAGAAGAGCCTAGATAACACAGCAAGACCCATGTCTACCAAAAAAAAAAAAAAAGTTTTTTAAATAGCTAGGTGTGGTGACGGGTGTCTGTAGACCCAGCTACTATAGAGTCTGAGGCAGGAAGATTGCCTGAGCCCAGGAGGTCAAGGCTGTG